>JBBPTT010000028.1:0-75928 GCA_038094175.1 Boletellus aff. lepidospora
CATCACGGGTATGAGGGATTCGGGCACCACCACGAGCACCACCATGGCACACGCTGAGGACGTCCAATCGCTCTGAAACAAATATCGCAGTAGGCGTTCTTCGAGCTTCAACGCTTCGCGAACTGCAGCTTATTTCTTTCCTAGTGTCCATTTGGTCGCATGTCTCTATTCAGACATTTCAAGTTCCGTCGCGTTTCTTTCTATGTTGCTATGTGGCTCTGAGTTGTTGATATCGAAGAACGGAGTGAATCGGATGCGCACTTCAAGTCTTGTAACAGATGCTTTGAATCAGAATTATGCTGTGTTGTTGTTACTTCTTTCACTGAGAGTGAGTTCGTGTTTGTGTTTACCTGAGTACGTCGGTGACCCGAAAACCGCGTGGAGAGTTCTTGGGCCACATTGACGCTGCTTAAGAGAAGTGAAGCAAAACTTGATTCGCACTCTTTTCTTTCTTCTTTTAGTCCTTGAACCAGGCAGAGATGAGCCCGCACGAAGGGCTCGTTCACTTGCAAACAGATGGCCGCGAACATGTGATCCGCCCGGTTTTCACCCGGCCACAATTTCCGCCCCCTGGTGACATTGTAACAAGACAACAAGGACAACAGCGCAGGTGTCTGTAGAACCAGGCCGACTAGCAGGTAGGGTCTGAGGACGGGATCTAGTTTGAAGCTTATCGGACTGAGAATATACCCCGATGAAACGTGAGATTACCACGAGTCACTCCGTCGGACCATAGTTCCTAGGTTTGGTCCGCTACCTCGGCGATCATCGATCAAGCTTGGCGGGAAATACGACATCACTCTGATTAGTCTGCGCGGCCGCGGTACGCCAGTCCAGCGACCCAGCCCAAGTCAATCCACCCATCCAAGTTAACGGCACCGAACAGTACAAATTCCCGCCCTCCGGAAGCTGAGTCAGTCATCCCGGGCTGCTCGTCGGGAATGGCCTCTCACACATATCCCGATCGCTGTTCTCCAGTACTTGCAGCGCACGGCGACAAGAGTCGGTCCTGCACGGCGCATAAAACCACGCTGGCCACGCTGGTAAACGACCATCGACACCACCACCACCACTGTCATGCCACTCACCGACGAACAACGGAGCACAGTAGCACAACTCCGCGTCAATCTCGCCAACTTGCAGATACCACATGGTACCGCCGAGTCCGTGGATCAGCGCGCTCGACTCCCAGACCCAGCACACGTCCCCGCAGACGTGACAGTCCATGTCGAGATCGCCCCACCTTCTCCTTCTCCGCATCCCCTCCTTGACAGCAGCGCACTCAAGAAACCAGAACGCGTCCCTCTCTACTTTTACGCCCTTCATAGTGACAAGGCCGAATCAGAGGTCGCGGATACTCACGTCATTTTCTTCATCCACGGTGGACTAAACCTTGTCGGCCACCCCGCCCATGGGGACTTCATCCCCTTCTATGCCCATTTACTCCGTGCAGTCGCTGCACACTCCAAGAATGCAGCCAAGTGTGTCCTCATCGCACCGAGCTACCGTCTCGCGACTGTCCCCGAGAACACCTTTCCTGCCGCGCTCCAGGACCTCGTCGCTGCCTATGACCATGTCCTCACCAAGGGGTACAAGCCATCCAATATCGTCATTGCAGGGGACAGCGCTGGAGGGAATCACGGTCAGTTTGCTCGTTCTCTCGTCAGCTCACTGACAGATGTCGACACAGCGGTTGTTTTGACCCACCTCGTTCTGCAATCCCGCAGACCATCACCCCGGGGGGTCATTCCTATTGCGCCGGCCGCGATTCTGGATTACGATGGACAGAGCGAACAAGCCAGGGCAAACTTGAACACTGACATTCTTACGCTACCCGTGTTGGAGGAGTCCACGGAGGTGTACATTGGCGACTCGGGGTTCGCACGGAGAGATCCCCTCGTGTCGGGGGCGTTCATCCCCTTCCCAGCATCCTGGCCCAAGACACTTATCCTGGTCGGCTCGGGGGACGTGCTTATCGACTCGTCGCGCGAGATACGGAGGCGGCTCTCGGACGTCGACGTCCCGGTTGAACTCGTCGAGTATGACGAGCGCCCACATGGATGGTGGACCATGGTGGACTACTTTCCACAGGACGTCCATGACGCAGCGGCGAGAGTTGCTCGACTCGTTCTCGGTTCTTCATAGGCACGGCTTTGACTCACATGTTTACATTGCTCGCGTCCTTTGTGTGTCATCATCGAGTTAGATCGCATAGTAGAGGCTGGTTCATTTCACGACGCATCCCGTCCGGCACATGTGTAGGGTAGGCACAACGTACCGTAACAATATGGATTTATGACTATATTACCACATAGGTCCATGTATAATTGCCAGCTATACAATACCGCTGCCTACGGCAACAAGATCTGGGCACAAGGGTGATCAGCAACCGGGTAGGATGCACGAATTCGCAAGGGCCCACCGCCATAAGCACAATAGCCACGACAAACACGATGATGAGCATCAGGCATGCAGCACGACGACCGGCCTTTCGTTGATGTTCTGATGCCGTAGCAAGTTCGTCAGCGGCACCACGAGTGTCAGAGGCTATGGAATAGATGTTCGACTCGATGTTGTCTAGAATTCCAACTCAGTTTTCAGCGAAAGGCGATGAACAGAGCCGCGAGCACAACGTACCGAGCATGCCGCCCTGCTGGTTGACGAGAGTACCGAGGTCGCGGAAGATTTCCGACAGCTCGTGAATGCCCGTTTCGATCTCCTGTATCTCGACTTCTCGTTCCCGAACGAGCGATTCTTGGTACGCAAGTTCGTGGGGGGACAACTGGGATTGAAGTAATTGCGCCTGTTGCTGCTCCGGGGTGGGAGACGTTTCCCTTGGCGAGATTAGAAACGAGGCGAACGGAACCAGAGACTCTTACGAAAGACGGGAGGGATGGTCTTCTACGGCGAGTTTGACGCCTTCTACTATCGTTCGCTGTCGCTCTGCGCTGAGCTGCTGCGCTCGCTGGAATCCCACGAGAGCCTGTTGAAGATCATGCGAGGTTTTCTGCAGCGACGCTTTCTGATGGGGCTGGGGACCAATGAGTTCCGAATGCGACGGTCAACTGCTCATCGCCAGACTTACGCCCGAGGTTGGTATGGAGGAAAGCTTCTTGAGATCCTCGGACCCCCGTTTAGCCATAGCTCTCGTTGTCTCGGTGAGGTCATGACTAGCGTGTAACTCTTGAGAATATTCGACGTTACGAGGACAAGGCAAAAGTGGCGCACAGCTGTTTGCGAAGGAAAGAAGAGTCCTTCGTGGTGCCCAGTTGGTCCACCAATTTCAAGATTCCCTGCACATTGCTATTGATCTTGAACACTTGAAGGGACAGCGAAGACTGCAAAGAGGCAGAGGTGGGGTCCTCTCGCGACTGAGGTGCGCTGCTGCCGCTTTGATACGCCGGACGCGAATAGCCAGTCTCGGTATCTTGAAAGCTCATGACGGAGGACAGCTGCGGTGAGCCCGGCAGAAATTCGGACCACAATGTCACCTTGCTTCTGCCGCCCCAATCATCGCGTGGGAAGAACCAATATCGTACATAAGTACAAATAACAACCCGCTACTAGACATGGGTTGACCGTCCCCGACTCCAACCTAGCGGCCTACCACCACCAACATGACGAGGGCAAGGGCGACCACGGCTTCCCCGTCACCTCAACAACGGCGCACCCACCCAACAACAGCAGCATGGGAGAGGGTGGCGTGCCTGTCATCTCAATGACAATGGTGGCTGCGAAATGGTGAGGGCGACGCATTGACGTACTCAACACGACGGCAAGGACGAGGGCGGCGTGTCTACCCACTTTCATTCTTACCACAACAGCGAGCGTGTTCGTCACTGCGAGGAGGAGGAGGGCAAGGGCGACGTGACGGCGCGCTCCGCCATTGTCACAATGACAACAGGGACGGCTGGATCCGCGCAATAGCTATCCCACCTCGCCACCACCACCACCAACACCACGAGGGCGAGGGCGACACAGCTGCATTCCCGTCACCACGACGGCGGCGGCTGGCCCACCCACACGGAGAGAAAAGCAAAAGGCGGCGTCCCTGTCACCACTGCGACGACGGCGCACCTTGAAAAGTGTACCCGCCTTCACCATCATGAGGACGAGAGTGTGGCTGTCACCCCAACGACAACGACAGCAGCGATGGTAGTCGGTTACTGCCACAACGACGGCGAGGCAATTGTGCCCGAGCCACGACGCGGGAACGAAGGCGACGCAACAGCATACCCACCACCCAACTGTGGCACCGACGCCTCGTGCGCCTTGGATAACGACGAAGACGTGGGTGAGGGCAACACCATGGGATGGCGACAGCGATGAGGGCGTACCTGCTACCCCATGACGACGACGACGATGACGCACACCTATTACCACTGCCATGACAGTGGTGAGGATGAGGGCGCAACGACAATGCACGCTCACCACCACAACGGTGACAAGAGCGAGTGCAGGATGGCGATGAATACTTCATGACGATGATGGCGGCAAGGGCGGCACAATGGCACGTCCATCACAATGACTCTCTACTTAATGGACACATCTTTTTGGTACTAGATAATGCTTCTGAGTCTCGATTATAATTCCAGCCTCATGATTGGTAACTAGTCACAGTCACGTGACTTTATTAGCCGGCTAGAGCGTGTGTGGCCGCTACGCCATACTCAGAGTGCACCACCTCGATCAACGCGCATCGTGGTGGGCCACACGGGTATCCCGAGTCGGCGTGCATCCGACAGAGTACTGCCTGTTATCGGTGTTGGTTATGGAAGGAGGAACTGCGCTGATTGCAGGCTTGCAGCTCACGCCGCCTCTTTCACCTGCGGCGTTCTCAGCGGCCCAGTTGTTCGTTTCCCAGTCTTGGAAGCATCGGGTTTCTAGATACGGTCGAACCTTTCTTCTGTGGATGGTATGCACACGCTCATCGTAACGCGGCACAGGCAATTCAAATCACATGTGTTGCCATGAGCAGCTGCACTGCACCCCAAAGCCCCCCTCTGAAGGCGTTCCGCAGAGAACCCGCCCTCGGACGTTCTTCCTCAGGACGCAAGTACATTCGGACGTTCAACCTTGCAATGATCCGTGGTGTTACGGTTCCCATGCCTCGCCCCGCCTTCCTACCGCAGGCCCTACGCCACAGCAGCCCAAGAATGGGCCGAACGCCACGTCCAGCCATCCAGGTTCCTGACACTTCCGACGGCGGGTGCGGGCGCGCAGAGGCGGTTTGTCACGATCACGCATCGCCATGAATAAAGACACCCAGATACGGCGGCGTCCAGCACGCTGACGCTGTCCCCCCGATGCCACTGACTGACAGCCAACGGAACGCGCTCTCGGCCATACGTGCCTACACCAAGACCGCCATCGCCTCATCAGGCACAGCCGAGTCCGCAGACAAGCGTGCCCAGCTCCGGGATCCAGCGCGTGTGCCAGCGGACGTGACAGTCCGTGTCGAGATCGCGCCTCCCTCGCCTCATCCCCCGCCCCCTCCCCTCGACGGCATCGCGCTCAGGGCACCCGAGCGCGTCCCCGTCTTTTTCTTCGCCCTCCAAAGCGATCAACCAGAACCGGACGTCGCGAACACGCACGTCATCTTCTTCGTCCACGGTGGCGCAAACATTCATGGCCACCCCACCGAAGCGCCCTACATCCACTTGTTCGCCCAGTTACTCCGTGCCGCTGCCGAGCGCTCCGGGGACGCAAGCCGGTGTATCCTCGTCGCACCGAGCTTCCGTCTCGCTGCCGTCCCAGAGAACGCCTTTCCCGCCGCACTCCAGGACCTCGTGGCCGCTTACGACCACGTCCTCGGCAAGGGGTACAAGGCGTCCAATACCGTCGTTGCGGGGGACAGTTCGGGCGGAAACCAGGGTTAGCGTCTGTCTGCGCGTTCCATCGTCCACGCTGGCTGACAAGCGCCGCACCGTCAGTGGTCGTGCTGACCCACCTCGTCCTCAAGTCTGGCCGGCCGTCGCCCCACGGCGTCGTCGCCATCGCGCCCTCCGCGATCTGGGCGTACGACCAGTTCAGTGACCACGCCAAGGCGCTAGCCGACGGCGACGTTATCGACATATCCAACACCGACCGGTTGGCGAGCGCGTACGTTGGTGATTCAGGGGTTCCGTCTACACATCCGCTCGTCTCCGGGGTTTTCATCCCCTTTGACGCGTCTTGGCCAAAGACGCTGATCCTGGTCGGCACCTCGGACCAGCTGATCGACTCGTCCCACGGGCTGAAAAAGCGCCTGACAGATATAAAGAGGCCAGTCGAGCTCGTCGAATACGACGAACGCCCACATGCATGGTGGAGCCTGTCACACTTGTTTCCAGAGGATATCCAAGATGCGGTACAGAGGATCGCCTCGCTCGTTCTCCAGTAGGACAAGTTACCTCTCTCGTTGGCGGATGGGCAGCTTTCTCAACCGGCTAGCGCCCGTACTTCTGAACGTGTCATAGAACTGTACAATGTCCAAAAGTTCGTCAATGTTTATATGAGCAGTCAACCGCAATCCAGCTAGTCAACGATGCATACCAAAACACTGCTGAACCTAGATCAACGAGAGCGAGCATAAAACACCACAAGCGACCCTGGAAGAATGCTGGTACAGGAACAAGGATAAAAGGATCAACAAGGAAAACGAGGAAGATGAGCACAAGTACTATGGTATCCAAAAGTATTGCAGGGTCGAAGTCAGGTCGGATGTGCCATAGGTTAAAAGAGAAGGTAAATAGCCATGACCCGGATATCCATCCATGTTTGCGAGGTGGAAGCAATGTAGAGTTCAGGTGCCAGTAAGCAAGGAGCGGCGACATATTAAGCTATGGGCTAAACTATTATCGTTGCAAGGGAGATGTTCGGAAAGATGCAGTAAATGGAAGGTACATATCATCTCGGGTGTTGGCCATCCGTGCGTCGGCGCGTGAAGAGCATCGCACCGTCATGAATAAGCTTTCTCAGACTCCTGGAGTTCCAACGGAAGCGGGTTGTCGCCCTCAAATGAGTCATGCGCAGCAGGGGTGATGTCCATTGCGTGCTGATCGGGTGTAACCGGTCTTGAGGCGACTAAACCACCTGTGGACGTCGTTGCTGTGATGGAGGATACTATTTGCTGGTTGGTTGGATAATACGACCGGCGCTGCATCTTCTTAAAGTCATAAGATGTAAACCTAAACGGATGTTTGAGAGAGGGGGGCGAGCGAGAGAGATGTGTCGTACTGTTCCTCCATTTGCCTCATTTCTGCGCTTAGTGAGTTGACATCGCGATGTTTCCGTCGTTTGGCCTTGAGGGGATTGTCTTCGAGTAACAGCTCTTCGAGTTCATGCGAAGCATCAAAATTGGCCCTTCTAGACTGCAGGCAGGCAAGTAAGGGAGGCGAACACGACAAATAAATGAAATTGGAAAAACAGATGGAGGTAAACGCACGTCAGGTATAAAGGGAGGAGGCAGCTCCTTGCTTTCGAGAGCCTGCCAGTCGATGGGTTGGAGCCAAGGATGTTGTCTAAGTTCATCAAAACTTTCGGCCGATTTACATGCCAGACGTTTAGACGGATCTCTTTCAAGGAACTACGATGGCTCAAGCGAGCGTGGGAGAAGGGAAGAAGAGACTCACGCCTCTGATCACCTGCATACCTGAGCGACTACACTTTTTGTCGGCGTCTTCTGGGAATCTCAGATTGTCCTTTGAAATGGCGTGCGTCAGGTCGGTGTTGGTTTTGCCTCTAAATGGCCGGCGACCAAAGAGAAGTTCGTAGGTGCAGACGCCGAGGGACCACCAGTCGATGGTGTACGTATAGCCACGTTTTGTGAGGATCTCTGGTGCCATGTAGGCCATGCTTCCTGCTACGCCAGTAAGCAAGCGCCGGTCGGAATAATGGACGGCGATATTGAAATCAGTGAGGTGGGCATGGCCACGCTCGTCGAGGAGGATGTTGTCGGGCTTGATGTCACTGAAAGAAAGTATATGCGGGGAACGAAGATCAAGCGAGAGAAGACGCACCGGTGCATGATGTGATTCTCATGAAGAAATGCAAGGGCAGAGGATAGCTCTGCGACGTAAAACCGCACAGTCTCTTCCGGCATGGTTACCAGGCGGTCAAGATGGACTGTGGGCGGAAGGATGAGGAGGGAGGTGAAAGCGAGGGGAGAGGACGGACAGCGCAGATCACCACCGAGCATGAGATCGATGACGAAGAAACAATTCTCATCGTCTTGGAAAGCATATCGAAGGTTGACGACAAAGGGATGATCGATCTGTGGACGGATGTCATGAAACGGGGGATAAAGCGGGGTGGTAGGAACAGACTTCTTCGAGAAGACGGCGTTCTTGAATGACATTGGCGACTGCCTTCATTTTGACGCACTTTGACTTGTTGATGTACTTGAGGGCATAGAGCTCGCGGGTCTGCTTGTGCTGAACCATTCTGACCTAGCGGAGGGGAGTAAGGCGGGAGAAGGACGGAGGGAAATGATGGGTACCTTTCCAAACGCGCCCTTGCCAACGCTTCGCAGGAGGACGAAATGGAAGAGATTGACATCGCCTTCGAAGTCGATGGGCTGCAAAATGAGGCGGGGGAGGAGGAGGAGGACGGGACGGGGCACTCACAGTGGGGCGACAGCAGACAGCACCCATGGCGAGGAGCGAAACGGCGAGGCGAAAAAAACAAACAAACAAGACGAGACGGACAGGGTCGGCCAAGATCACGTGATGGGTATGAGGCGAATGCGGATCCTTGTCACGCTGCGTGACACACGTGTGACAAGTCCGATCATCGATGTCCATGTCATTCGCTCGTCCGCTCGTCGTCTTTGGACCGTCTGGCGTCGGCAAGGGCACCCTCCTCAGACGCCTCCTCCGCGAATTTCCTGACAAGTTCGCGTTCAGCGTGTCTCGTACGCCTCAGCGCTCTTCTTCTCGTTCGCGCGCTCACCCAGCCTGCCCAGACACCACCCGACAGCCCCGCCCCGGCGAAGCCAACGGGAAAGAGTACCATTTTGTCTCCACTGATGAATTCAGAGCCCTCCTCGACCAAAACGCCTTTATCGAGCATGCGCAGTTCTCTGCAAATTTCTACGGCACCTCCACACAAGCCATACGCGATGTCAGTGACTCGGGCAGGCGCTGCGTCCTGGATATTGACTGCCAAGTATGTGTCTCCCCCAACTGCACGCCACTCTCGCTCACCCCCACCAGGGCGTCAGGCAGGTCAAGCAGACTGACCTGAACCCCATCTACCTCTTTATTGCCCCACCTGACATGTCCACCCTCCGTGGTCGGTTGCGCGGCCGCGGCACCGATGAAGAAGCCGCCATCCAGGAGCGTCTTACCATCGCACTCGCCGAGATCGAGTATGCACGGCAGCCGGGGACGTGTGACTTTATTGTCGTCAACGGCGACCTCGAGAAAGCCTATGCATCGTTTAGAAAGATTGCGCATGGAGAAGACACCGAAAGCGATGCCATGCCCTCCTTGGATGATTGATCGTATCAGCAATTAGACTCGTCGTGATGGTAGATGGCCAAGCCAGATCGACTCCATAGATAGTAATATATTCGGACTCGTATAGATCACATCCTGAATCGCAAGTACGCCATCAATAACGCAGAGCACCCCGTGACTGAAGTCTGTCCAGTCAGTCCGTCAGCAGCCATCGAAAGAGGATTCCCTCACCGAACCCGACCAAGTATTGCAGTGTGGTCGCCTTGGCAAATGAAAAAGGACCATGTTTCAGCAGACCATACCAGGCAGAATCAGGTACCACCGACCTTGGACGCCTGAATCGCTGTCCGGAGGTTCGCAATCTCCTGCTCGACCTTCGTGTCCACCTCCTTGATCTTGAGTTCCTGTCCGCTGCTCTCCTCCCTCATCCGCCCTTTCTCGAGGTTCAGGTCCAACCGCACCCCCGACTGCGTGCTCGCGATTTCATCTCGAAGTCGCTGTTTCAGCTTCTCCATGTCGGTCTGCAGCCGATCACTCTCCGCCTTGATCATCGCCAGATCATTCTTCTCCATTAGCTGCAGCTCCGATTTAAGTTGTGCAAAGTCTACTTGTTGGGTATACTGATGCTGGTCACGAGCGAACCCCCCCGCCCGCTTCCCGGTCAGTCTCTGTCCTGGCGGTCGATCTACGCCAGGGAACAGACCTTTTCTTGCTCCGCCTTGGTCACCATGTTGCTCGTCATGTTCCGGATGCTCTCGTCGATGACCTCGGCCATGGCGGACATGATCCCCTCTGCCTGTTGTCGGTTCAGCCCCTCCCTTTCCAAGCGCTGCACAAAGTGGTGCGTGTCGAAGTGGAAATCATGGCGTGCAGCGCTTGCTCGGAATGCCCGCGTCGACGGCGGCGAAGTCGTCCACGGGCGTGGCAAGAACCGCGTGCACAAGGTTGTGGACATGGGGTGTGGGAAACGCTTAGTCGGACAGGCCTACACCTAAACGGGACAACGCCAACTTGGCCACGACGGTAATACGAGCGGACCGTCGAGACAGTCAAGTCTGAGAACCGCTTTTGTACTCGATCCGTCCGACAAGGACGCTATGAGAGGCACAATGACCCCGGGACGCGAGCGAATCGCCCACGTACATCTTCGCAATCTCTAACATGGACATGGAAAAGACATCGCTGATTGTATTTCTCTGGCCTGCTCCAGGATCGCACCAGGTACCACCACACGGGGTAACGATCTATTCGATTGCTAGATGAGGTGGGCGCCGTTCGGCGTTTTCAGTAGACCGACCCTGGTTCCCTCTGGCGCCGCCTGGCAAGGACAGCACCCTCCGTCAAGGACGTGGCTATAGGTCCTGCAGTGCGGGGGGGAATGTATTCTCAAGGACAGCGGCGATATGGTAGTCTGGCTGGCCTATGTTCTCGGCGTGCGACGCGTCGGTAAGGTGCAAATGGGTATGAAGGCAGACGTACTCTCCAGATACTCCACCGTGGATGAAGCAAACAGCGCGGGTGTACGCGACCGCCGATTCAGCCCGAAAACTGTAAAGGGCATGAAAATAGACAGGGACGCGTTCTGGCGTCTTGACACACTGTTATCGAGAAGAAGGGAAGCACGACCTCGGCAAGGACTGTCATATCCATCGGGGATACGTGCCAGATCCGCGCACGCGAATCTACAGGTTCGGCGGTGCCCGATGAAGTGACATGCTCACGTAGGCGCACGAGTATCCATGCTTAGCGAGTGGCATGACTGGTCGGGGATGCTCGATGCTCGCGTGCCCACACGTGCCTCGAGGGTTTTGTGGGACCATCCCAGCGGCAACGCGCCGAAAGATCTGCATGGCTTGCTGTTGTCCCCTTGGCAAGAGAGGTTCCATCCCCGTTGGGCCTCAGGGTTGCGCGTGATGGTTGCAGAAGACCCTCTCCGAGACTCCGACTGCATTGCAGTCCTGACATGCTGTACTATCGAAACATTAAGCCGCTCGCGCTGTCAGGTTGCCGGCGCGGGTCGCGCACCGCTGTCATCCGAGTTAAGCGTGTCGAGTAGGCGTACTCACCACCCGATGTCAGATTACGCGTCCCGTTTGCTTGATGGTACTGCATCCATGATGTGAAGCGCAAATATGCCGAGAAACCTGGACCTTTGGTAGACTAAACGGGTATAAACTGTATTGTTGACGGAACCAAATGTCCGGGTTGTTTGCCATCGAGCCCCTCCTTGTTGTCCATAGTCGAGTGTTTCAGCATAGAATAGCGGCACTGCCTCCGTCGTTCGAGCATGCTTGCCGCTCTGCACGTCTCAAAATCCACACTAGCCTCGGCTGTGTGGTTCCATAAGCGCGCGTGTTTCCGATCAGAAGAAACGCCGCCTTGTGCGAGTAGGCAACGATCTCAACTTATTCTACTGTGTCGTGATGAGTATATAAATCGGAGCAAGAACAGATGCCCCCCAACCTGCCAACCCACCATGACCTGGACGTCTACCTTGACTGATATCGCATACTCGATCATTCCTGGATTCCTTGCATGCGGCGGCTGTGTCGTCGCAACTACTTCGCTGGGGCATAGCACATCCGTTCGGGTTAGAGAAGATGCAATGGTCAAGCAGTCCTTGCTTGCTGGTCGAGCCGAGCCTTGCCGTGATCATAGCGTCGACGTGCGTCCTAAAGTGCACCAGGTAAGTGCTCGCGTTCGCGATGCGATATTCCGTCAGAAAATACAGTCATACTCAACGAGTTCAATCTGGGGCATCTAGGTCAAAAAACCGCTTTTCAATCTCTGGCGACGTGACGAGAAACACCTCCCTGGAGCCAACCAGTATCAACGTCTCGGGCCAGAAGGTTGTGAAGGGGACAAAGGTTCCCGACATGCGCGGACCTCTGTGCGACCGGAGGCTCACCAACAAACATCCTCGCGCTTCCGTCTAGCGCGAGGATGATGTGAATGTCATTCGCAGTGATTGGAAGCGGCGCGCTCTGGGATCTGCCATCAAGGAGAGGAGGGGGGGTGCGGGGAGGGAGGCGATCTCGACACGGACCAGCTAATTTTATGGACTCTGCGGTGAAAGCAATGGCCCGCTCGCAAGTTTGCGTACCTAGTTTCACTTATTTATTTTTGTATCCACTAGTGGGTCGCAGTATCCTGGCCATGTAGCATACGAGTAGTGAGTCTGATGACCCGGCCGTAGCATAGCACTTGCCAGTCATCCAGCTTGGTAGCCTTGTACAAATCCGGATCGCCCGCTCAGTAGACGACCGCTGTGTAAATCCGAGTGGCAGGAAGGTCTAGGGTTAGACAGACCGAGTACTCAAAATCGACCTGGGAGCACAAGAATGCTGACAACTTGCGCGTCGAATTCAGCTCTGGAAGGTACAGTTATGGTCGAAAGTGAAGGTGCGCCAGTCCCGAGTCAACGCCCTATTTTCCCTCAAAATTTCTGGTTGCCTCAGAATACATTCACGGCTCGTTTGCACGCACGCATATAACCTGGACTGCCAACAGGACCATCAGCCAAGTACAGTCAACTCCTTTGTAGTGCATACCTCACGCGAACCACACTCACTCGTAACATTTTGGGTATCCTAAGTGCTCAATCACTCCCTGACAACCCTACTTCACAAACGTATACTTTGTCGTCCGGTCAGATTTGGTACGCATCATGGGGGTCGTTCACAGTTGAAACACCCGCTGTGCCGCCAGAAGTAAGCGCTGTCATATTGCCGGCGCGAAGTGCTCGCCACTGTCACCCCGAGTTAAGCGTATCGAATATGACAGCATACAGTTGCTAGCCACACCTTCCTGCGGAATTCTAGATGGGCGGCATCCCATTGTGAGTTTGGTTTGTTCGACGGCACAGCACCCATGATATGAAGCGCAAGACATGGCCAATAACAAGCTTGAGGGCTCGGTAGACTAAACGGCTGCGAACTTCACTGCTGAGTGCAATGGCGGAATCAAACATACCCATCTTTGTCATCGGAATGAGTCCAACTCGAATCCTTCTCTTTTGTTCACAATCGAGGATTTCTGCATAGAATTGCACAGGCCCGCTTTTGTTGTATGTTACCTCATATTCTTTGGCCACACCGCCATTCTCCGCGCAGGTCCGCCGCTCTGGGTTCATTTCGACCCCCCCTTTTTTTTCCCGGTCGGATGGATTTCCGAAGTGTTTCAGGCCTGGAGAAACTCCGCCATGATTCCACCTCATTCACCAAAGTCGTGATGAGCATATAAATTGCGGGGCGAGAACGAGATACGTCTCATCCCATCAACCATGCCCCTGGCGTCTACTTTGACTGATATCACTCTTTCCAGTATTTATGGCTTCCTGGCTTGTGGGGGTTGTGTCGTCGCGACGAGCGCCGCAGGGCACAGCGCGTCCATTCTGGCTAGAGAAAATGAGGTGACCGGGAAATCCTTGCTCGCTGGCCGAGCCAAGCCTCGTGCTTACCGCGTCAATGTGCATCCTGAAAGTACCAGGTGGGTTTTCCTGATCGCGATACGAAGATCCGGTCCGCTAATAGCCACCGTCCCAGCCGGGAGAACAATCCGCTGGGAACTACAGTATAGAGTGGGTGCGCCACAGAACAGGACGACTCATCATGGAGTGGCAGAGCAAGATGAAGGTGTCGTAGTGCATATGGCTGTGGGCCGCAGTTCACAAAGAGAACATACCCTCGTGTCTGTGGATAATGGAGAATCTTCAGGGATAGAGGTGCAATTCCAATTGCAAACGGAAATGCACCACCGGTTATCAGACTACTCCCGCCCTCTGGAACTGCATTTATGGGCGTTGACGTGGAGAGGGGTTAGACTATCCCTCGGGTTAGAGCGTGGCTCGTCGAAATCCTCATCAGTAGGAGGCTCGAGTACGTGACGGCTCTTGAGGCTCGGGAAATCCGGAGGAGGGAACGGCAACTCATCCAACCTGTGCGATTAAACGATGAGCAAATCCGCCGTGTCAAGCACATGCTCCTGTCTCGTTTTCAGTAGGTTTGGGAACACATAAAAAAGAGACCCTAGGGTGGTCGAGGCAATGACAACCAGCGAGCGTCGCCCAATCCCCACCATGCAGTTCACTCGTTCGCTCGTATTCCTCGTCTGTGCCAGCTACACCGTGCGGTGATTGTACACACGCCTCCGGGATAATGGTGTCCCAGAGCAAGTGTTATCGGGCGGACGCGATCGAAGGGGAGGGCGAGACAGTCTGCATGTGCGTATGCAGGAGAACATGCAGATGCGACTGCAACTGACTCGCACCGACAGGTACGAAGAAGACGATGGCGTCCCGACGGGGATTGCTTGTACCTATGGTGTACGTTGGATCCACCGGCGTTGCAGTTCTGATATGATGTCGTTGCCGTGCCAGGACCAAGGATGTTTTAGGCCGGGCGACTCGATCGAACAATGCACAGGGAACGTAGCGATGGACAGCACCGACTGCCTGCAGTTTGACGTGCCGTAGTGAAACTGTGGTTGGCTGTGATTCCGAGTCCATGTAAATGTAATGTCGTGCGAACTTGTGGCCTTTGAACGTGACGGCGATGAGCTCGAACGTAGCGCACGGGCAGTCCTGGGCGAGTTCGAGCACGCCCAGCCTCGGCTCGTCGCTCACAGACACGTTCGGGCAGTCAAGGACCCACTACCAGCCGGGCTACATGATGGTAATTCTCCCCTCGTCGACATCCCCGTCCCCTCCTCACCCTTCCCTCCCAAGTCCGCCCAGCAACACAATCCGCACGCACCCCAGAGCGCCCAGCATGCCGACGAGATACCCACCGTGCAAACGAAAGCAAAAATGAACCTCGCCCTTTCTCGCGGTGGCACGTCCCACTTTGGCGCAGACTCCATGTTCGAGAGCGCGTCAACGTCCGTCCCCGTCCTCTGTCTCCATCGACCGTAACTGATCCCTTTGGTTCACGCAGGCAGCGGCAGGCTTTCGCAGACACAGATGCACCCCCCACGACCTCCATCAACGACGTCTTTCGCGAGTCCCCCTTTGGCGCGTCGGAGAGGGTACCACCAAGAGTGTGTCGAATGACATCTCACTGTTCATCGTCCGAGATTGATCGTTTCTCCCTGCAGACATTTTCTCCGGACGGACCTTCTTTTCCGTCGCCCTCTCGTCCGTCCCGCACAGACGCGACGTCCCCCTCCACAACCGCGCTCAGCTATGTGATCGTGTTTGGATATCCGCCCGACCGGTACTCCGCTACGGTCGAGTACCTCAAGTCGCTCGGTGCAGCCACAGAACCGGAACCCAACACGGAGATTGTCAACTGCTTTAGGATCGGGTTCAGAGATCCTGGCGAGGCTGCGCGTGTCGTTCGAAGAAACGGCGAGGTCCTCAGCGGGAGCTGGATGATCGGTGTCAAGTGGGCTGTATGTCACTCCTCCTGCTTGCTTCTCGGGTTACTTCTTACCCAGCTTTTCTTTTCTTCCTCTCAGGACTCGGCGGCAGCTGCTGCTGCGGCAGACCTTGGATCGTTACTGCGCACATCCGAGTTTGCATCGTCGCCGTCGCTGCCTCAGAGTCAGTCACAGCCGTCCGCGATGGTTATCGATAGTCCATCCCCTACGACCGTGGTGGGCACGCCAATCAAGCTTGCACCGTCCGTCGCTGCCTTCCGCAAAGGACATGTGCCGACCGCTGCCTCCTCTACGCAAAAAGTAACACCTATATCAACCATGCCGTCCCAGGGAGCTGGCCTCAACAAGGGTGTGCTCGGGCAGGTGTCAGACTTGCTCTTTGGATGGTAGCTTTTCTTTCTCCCGGTTGGGCTGCTTTCCTTAGTGTCGCGGATAGAGTGTAAAAAATCGACTGCGAGTCCTGCTCGGGTTTTTAAGTCCTTGCTTGAAATTTCAGAGCTCGCAAAGAGGCCAAGACGTATGGGGCGATGTTTGCAACCACTGGGAACGAACAAGAGTGTGCGCCTGCGATGTCCGGGAAAGAGTGACCACAGGTATGGTCTTCTTACATGCCGACCAGAGAAGATAGGGATAAGAGGATGAGAACGGTATACTATGCCGACCAACTGCGTGTTATATTCCATGCGCGTAAAGGCAAGAAGCCTATCTGGCTTCTCTTCTCACCATGTAAACATGAGACAATGTTTTTGAAGCACTTGTAGAGAAAAACAGATCACCTATACTCAAGCTACACATGCGTTCAATATCACTCGTTTGGCAATTTCGCTCCCAGGGAGTTGGGAGCGAATACCACATGTTGGTACCCACAGGCACCAGACTCGCTACTGGTCTAATTAACATGTGTTGTCTTGAATACTGCCGCGAAGAGTGTGACTAGATCGTCGAAAGACGACGCACTCGGAATGAATATCCCATCAGGGAAAACCCGAAGACCACCCAGGTTAGTCTGGAGCGTGCGAGAAAGAAAGCTACCAATTTGAAAGTAATGATCGAGTGATGGGTATGCTCTCCAACTCGCGTTCGTATTCGACCTCCACCATCGGTCCCTCTGCGAGTTAGTTGAGCGCGACCAGGGAAACCAGGAAAAGATGTGAAAAATGGATAGAACGCACTCGTTGGCTTTTTCAACTTCGTGCGAGGTACTCTTGCGGTTACTTTCGCTTTCCGCTTCCCCAGCACAACTCTCGACTGTGAACGCGCGCGATCCTCCTTATCTTCCTCATCGGATCTTTCGCTATCCTCCTCAGATGGCCTCTCGCCCTAAAGGACAATCAGGGATGGAAATGAAACGAACGTAGTGCCGAAACGCACTGTTATATCCTCCAGATCGCTCAAGTCGCTCAGCCCAGCTTCGTCACCACTGAAATCGCTGACGAATTCGCCTTCAAACTCTTCTTCCAACTCGCCTTCCTCCTCGTCCTCCCCATCTGTCTCATCATCGATCATACCCAATTCCTCCTCCCCTTCCACTTCCTTTTCTTTCTCTCCCTTCTCCCGGTCCAGGACGGCTTTCCAAACGCTCTCGTTCACGTTGAGTGGTGCATCACCGTATGCTTTCGATTTCAGTCGTTCGATAAGCTCTTTTTCGATCGATTTTTCGAGATGAGCGGCAGAGAGTGCTTTGCGCTCGCGCGTCGCTTCTCTGCGGTCGAGTTTCTTCTTGACCCCGATCAACTTCGGTCTGCCATGTTAAGGAAAGCGATGAGTCTCATGGATGAAAGGACAAAAAATCGACGAGACAGACTCTTGCCGAAGCTTCGTGCGTCTCATTTTGATGAGGTACTGCGTGATCTTGGTCACGCGCTGCTTGCACTTGTGAATCGTAAAGTTTGGCCAGTACATGAGTTCTGCGTCGATCTGGAGCGTCCATTCGCCGATGGTTGGACTCCGTTTTGGATCCTTTTTGTAGCACGATCGTCGGGCTCACCTGCTCGAGCGCTTTCGAGTAATTTTTGGAAAGTGGGATCTTCTCCCACATCTTGGCAGGCGTGTGTGCGCGTTCGATCGTCTTGACATAGAGGTATAGCACTCCTAGGACGTTGATAGTCATGAATGGAGCGTGAGGAGACAAGGATCAACGACGCACCTTCGTGCTCACGTACAGTCGCATATCGCGAGTTGGCGAGCGGACACGATTGTCTGCTGCAGAAACCGGTGACGTTGTACTCGTTCCGACAGAAATTCTGTGTCGCCGTTCTGGCGGGAACAAAGTGCGGTCAAAGACCTGTGGTTGCGCTGGGGGAGCGGGCAGACGCACTTCACTTTGTAGGAACAGAACTGGGTGTTGATCACGGACCATATCACTTCGTCGCTCTGCATCTTGCACAGAGGTGTCAGTAGAAAATCGACGGTACGAGTGGTCACATGACCATATGCTGCTCTCTTTCTTCACTATGTCACCTCCGCTGCCCGTACGAAACTGACACCAGTGCGTACCACTCTCATCATCGAGGAGATTGATCCAGATTTTATCAGCTTGGCGTAAACAACGTACCCCCGGCGATGTTATCATGCCATTCAGAGACAGCAGACAGGTTGTCAGAGGGTAACACGAACACACTGTCGAAAGTGACCGCATAGGTCTCCGGCTCGTTTCGTGGTCTCACGAAGGTCGGCTGAACTCAGGTGCACTCACTGGTTCCCCGACGAGCGAGTACAAATGATATGGGCTGAAATAACTTCTAATCATGACTTTGCTCCGTTATCACCATTGGCTTCCTCTGGATCATCTCCGCTGTAGGACTCGACCCTCATGTCGTTCAGACCGAGCTCCTCGTTCTGCTCCCAACTCCTTTCATAGGTCTCGATCGTCATATTTGGGTCGGGGTCTGGTGCATATAGGTTCTGCATATACGAATTTGCCAGAGGGTCATCGAGGGTAACGGTAAATTCTCGCTCGACCCGCTTAATCTAGGCACACGGGATGAACGCGGGATGAATGCGCTCGAGACTGCAAAACACTCAACTGCGTTCAAATCCTCCAAGAACTTCCGGAACTTGTCACGTTCCTTGTCCTCAGTTGCACTCGAGTCACCTGTTATAACCATCTTCTCGGAGAGTTCTTCGTAGATCTGTTCCAAGATTCCTTCCAAGGTCGTGAATCGACCCCCAAGTGTTCCATGTTGAAGGACAAGGTCTATCTCTGGGATCATCAATCCAGCGGTTTCGCTCTAAAAGGACCATGGTTGTCATCGTGCACTACCCACATGGGCGATACCCCCAACCTTGAGAATATCTCTCCCAAGGTCTTCTTTGTCAACCACTTTCAAAGTGATCTTTTTTCCTTTCTCCGAGATTGCGGAACTAGCTTTGACCTCATTGTCCCGGTATCCACAACTCTCACAATTCGTCGACATGATCAATATATCCTTGAAACAATACTCGTCAATTCCCTTAGCCGAATCTAAAAGCACTACTTGCCTTGAAATATGGAATAGACACTTTCTTCATCCGCGTCACGAGTGCACGACTACAACGGGGACAGATCCCAGGGAACTCAAAGATTTCGTCGTTCTTCCCGTCAAGACCTTCGTCCTCTCCCTCGGTTCCTTCCCCTGCGTCGTCCTCTGGTGCACCGTTCGTCCCGTCCCCAGTCGGGGGTACCAGTCCTAAGCTCACTGCTTGCTCAAGGGACCGAGTGTAAGTCTTGAGAGCCCACTTGGGATCCGCCATGCTTCCGACAAATTCCAAGAATGAATTGCCCGACGGATCGTCGAGTGTGACCGTAATTGGGCGCTTGACAGGATCGTCTTTGAGCTTCTCAACAACAGGTTCGTCAGACTCGACGCCCGTCCGCTCCTCGTCCTCGTCCTCACCCTCGTCGATGATCTCCTGAATCCTGACATAGGCAACCTCGTTTTGTATTCGTCTGAGCGGTTGGTCGGCGCCGAGGTCGGCCACGATGTCGCGCAGCAGACCCTCGACGGTCGTGAGTTGTCCTCGCTCGTTGCGCGGGAGCGTCAACGCAAACTCGGGAATGGTGATCTCGCACGCCTGCGAGCGAACGATCTGACGATCGAGGTCGCCCCGGTTCAGCACCTTGAGGGTGTACGCCACGCCGTGCTCTGCGAGGACGCGGGCGCGCGTACGTCGTCGTCGTCGTCGCGCCGTCAGAACGACGCGTGTCCGTCAAGGCAGGAAAAGGAAAAAAAGACGGGGCGAACCTCGGATGGTCCCAGCAGACTGAATCTCGTTGTTCGTCGTGCCGCAGTGCTCGCATCGGAAGCTCATCACGATGACTTCCCTAAAGTACGGGATGGAGGTGAGCATCATGCGGGTCGTTCCCTGCCATTGGACATCAGCGGGAGTTGTCCTGTGCTGGGATCCGGAGAGGGGGGGCAGCTTGCCTGTTCGCCGCAACGCATGCAGAGAGACTCGACCTCTTCCAGAGGTCTGTCCTCTTGGGCGTCATCGTTGGAGGCGGTGGGTTCATCTGGCAGGTCGTCCGCCTTTTCGGCGAGGTTCCCGATGGGAGGAAAGAACTGATTATGGGACATGGAAGAGGTCGAGGTTGGCTACACAGCTTGCCAAACGACCAACTTGAAGTGCAAGCTAGATCACGACAAGTACTGCTACGATCACGGTTGTGCGCAACGAGGACGACTACGAGCAGGGCATTGACACTTGTCGTGTTCAGATACTCCCTTCAGCCTCACTTTTCAAAAGGATCAGAGGTCGCCCTGGCTTTTGGTACAATGTGCAAAGCATTCGAGGCAAACCGGAGTCTTGCTTGCCGCAAATGCGCCCTCAGCGTCAGTCAACCACGTCATCAAACCACCGGCAAATTCATTACAACAGGAGCATATAAAAGTTATACGACAGAACGACACTCAGGTACTGATAGAGGAAAATGTCTACATCAATAAGCAAAACTGCGCGACAAGAGCGTAGGATGAATCGGAACGTGCCAGCATACTCGCGCTATGTCGTCTTGAGCTTCTGTTTACGCTCCTCGATCTCCTTTCTCGTCATTCGTGTTCCCAGGATTGCGTCCCAGTGAACAAAGAATGGCTGCGAGAAATTCGACTTGATTCCGATAGTCTGAAATTGCGGGCGGATGACCATCACTATCAGGAATGCGACAACGTGGGGGGAAACAAGAGAACAAACCTGATGATGAATGTCGTGATAATCAGCATTGTTGCCACTGAACATCTGGAATGGGTCAAAGGGAAGCTTGTAACCGCAGTGATCATCGACCGTCTTCATCGTGCTAAACGCAAACAAGAAGATGGTCTGCCGGACGGAAAGGTTGGCGATCGTCTCTGCCACCACGGCACCGAAACTGTCGAGTAAGAACCCCTCGAGAGGGTGGTTGTATAGTGCACCAAACGCATAGGGTACATAGAGACGATGGTGCACCGAATGGAAGTGTCTGTAGAGGAACTTGTTCGAGTGCATCCAACGGTGAAGGAAATACTGCCAAGTATCAACGACGAATCTGCCGGGCTGAGATGAACGCACAGCACGAAGGAAGGGAAGTAGACTTACAGCGAGAAAAGCAGCTGTGCGGCTGGAATACCCCACCAGTACAACCAATGCGTGACGTCGGCGCCTTGAGCGGTCAAGAAACTGCTGGCCACGTCCGGGCCGACCGTCCACCTCACGAGTCGCGCCAACGTTTTTCCGACAGCCTCCATTTCGGCCGTGCACTTTGCGAGAGAGAGCGTCGGAGGCTCAGACAGCCAGTAATAGCCAAGCACGGTCTGTAATGTGTGCTGCAGGATGACGGCCCAGAAGACCTCTGCGCGGGTTGCGCGATTGCGAGACTTGACCTCGTCTGACTCGTGGATGCGGTACTTGTCCAGCCAGGCCCAATTCGACATGTCGAGGCAGTGGAAGAAGAGAGACATTGTCCAGTAGGCCACGACGGGCGCTGCGAGTGCCAGTGCGGTGTCGGAGACGCCGTCGAGGAGGTTCTGGCGCATGATAAAATAGGAGGGAACGTAGAGCGCGGCAAGACATGTGCCCTCCCCGTCGACGAACGCCGCACATGTCGCATTAGTTGCGTGCGGCGCCCCCACAAAGAATTCGTACAGCACGTCCGACATAAGTCTTGATGGCGCACAAGAGAGACGCGACTTTTCGCTCCTCGCTCATGTCACCGCCTCCTACGTAAGCAAGACCGACAAGCGACGATGTATTCTCTGATCCTACAGTACAACAGGCTACTAAGCACCCCCGGATGTTCACATTAGTGAGATCATTTAGTTAGTAAAAATGGTGGTACAGTCGTACGTATCTAATACGAAGTGCAGGTATGAGTGCAACGTTGATCGAGTTTATCCAGATTGTCCAAATTTACCACTAGGCCAGGCCGTTTCAAAGGTGCGGGGCAAAACGCGAATGTGTTGTCAAGGCAGTCTGCAATGGCCTTTTCTTTCATTGCTCGTTGAGGTTATTAAGTAGGGTAGTCAAGCAGCGCTTCGTGACCATATCACCCTGCCAGCGCGGTGAGCGAGTTGACAGACGCGCAGCAAAGTGCCTACGAACCTTGAGGAGTACGCTGAAGGTCTGGTCACGAAGTGGTTCGGGAAGACATGCCCGCAGCGCCTCTCTTGCTCTAGGCTTCACATCAGTCCACGTCATCCTACCGCGTAGCGTGTGAACATGCCTCAAATTGTCGCTCAGTCGCAGGTAGCAGCGCACGACATGCTTGAGCAGCCGGACAGCTTGGGTTTCCACTAGCTGATTCACCATGTTGCTGAGGACGGTGCCGACGGCGTAGAAGCGCTCGTACGTATGACATATGTATGTCAAGCCGGTTTCATCCAGAAGAATCTTTTGAACGATGAAAATCGCAACAGTCTTTGAAAGCTCCGAGCCAGTCTCCATGATGCGCAGGCAAAGAGGTATTATCTCGGTGGAGAGAAGGAAATGAATGACAGTAGTGTTGTCGTTTTGCTGCGGATAGGCATTAGAAACGATAATAATGGGGTGAGTGTGTGAAATACCTTGACGAGAGCACCAATGACGCCGAGTGAAGTAAGACGGAGGTACTCAAAAGGTCGTGTTTTTGAGGTCGTATTGAGGAAGGGGTAAAGGAAGAGGGGAATATGGGCTAGCGAGCAAGTAAGTCGTTGGTCAAGGACATCACTTGTAGAACGACATGCCATTAAGGAAGAGCTGGCGGGTTTCCGCATGCGAGGCGACGCACTGCAAGAGTGCAAGGGCATTGCACACGCGGTTTGAAACATGGGCGGTAAGATTAGGCGGTGAGAGAAGGGGGTAGACGGAAACAATCTCCTGGAGGAGGGCAGGCATAATGCCTACAATGCCCAAATGCAGTGTCAGAGACAGGTCGAAGGGCGTCAGATTCGGGGTGACTCGACACGCACCAAAGGAATGCCAGAGGACGAGTGCAAGATCGTCATACTGCTCTCGTTTCTTGCTGAGCTCCAGGAGAGCACCCTCCCTTGTATTAGGATCCATCAGGTCGATGACTAGCGCGTAAATTTTGTTCTCCTCGTGGATGCCGATGATATGCTGCTGATGGGACTGCAGACCAAGCGAGGGGGACTCGGAGTACCCGGAAATGGCAGAACCAGCGAGACGCTGTTGTTGGTAGGGATTAAACTGGGCAGGGTGCTGCATATACGAGAGCGGTTTGGGAGAAATGAGCCCCGCCATGGCTGCACGGAAACAAGTTAGAGCGAGAGATCCGACGTAGCTGCAACGGTGGCGCATCTGACCGAGCAGATTATATAATACAAAACCCTAACCTACATGTCCCATTCCCTCCTGGCCCAGGCAAGCACACCAGACATCCTCGGGTGTGAGGACAATTCGGGACGGCCCAACAGCAAATGAAACACCCTCCGACAAAACTCTCCATATCCAGTCTTTTCCTCAGTCGACTCCTGGCCATGTGTCAGCTCACCCGACTACGGCAAATGGGCGAACAGCTACCTGGTAAATGTCACGCATCGTTGACAGCATCATGACCACCAATTCGACATACGCCTGGCTCTCGGCGCTTGCACCTGCGCGGAAGCATCCAGCAGCGTTCGCAAAAACAGCTGGAGCAACGGTCATGACAACAGCAACTAGCAATGAGAACCGACTGACTTTCGATCAACCGTCCTCGGACTGTCTCGTAGTCGGCCAGATTGATTTCGTACTTCCTCGTCCCTGGCATGGGGTCGAGCGGGGTACCGCGAAGGAGGGGGTGTTGCAGCCTATCTAGCGATAAAACTATACTCACGAACTCGTGCTCTATCGTCGCCTTGTATGACAGTAGGGCCACTAGCAACACAGCAATGCAGTCGTCTTTCATCTTCTGTAAAAAGCCTTGTCAGTCGAAAGCGTTCGAAAAGAGCATATTCCACATCTCACGTTGTACGCCCCTGGGTCAAGACGAAGAAGCGTAAGATTGAAACGCAGCCCAACTCGACGCCGCCACGAGTCGTTAATGATCTTTTCCCAAGATTGCTGACCGAGCTTCATGTATAACCCCCAGTCCTGGCAGACGTCGGTGAGTTGTGGGGGCAAGCAACAGATGTGCTTACCTTGTAATTATTCTGGACGAGAACATTCGCACAGCCAACCCAACAGTCAATCCACTCGTCGGCAGCCTTGGCGCTTGCCGTATCGTTCTTCACAACCTCGTCGCTTTCGCTGAAATGCTTACAGACAAGGCGATACACAGCAGGGGCGATGAATTTATCGAGAACCTGCAGAGCGTCATATAATGATGCTGCAAGCAGCAAATCACAGCGAAGCTGACCTTGCACAGAGCATCCTCTTTCAACTTGACGTCAGCGACTGCAGAAGCTTCTGCTTCTCCACCTAGCGCAGCCAGGAGTTCTTCGTCGTTTAGATCTAAAAACAATTTGTCATACTCGTCCTGGCTCTCCTGGCTCTCGACGCTGTGGACAACATTGGGTGGCGGCGGTTGGACATCCGGCAGTGCCTTCAGCCGAGCATTAAGAAAGGACTGTACGAGCATCCGGATCTCGACGCCCGTTTGTTGAATTGTAATTAGGTCGGTTCGGGGGTTAAACACCCTGGTTACCCAGGCTACCCCAACATCAGCTGCAAAACAGTGCGACCAGATGAACACTCACGACCGTTCAAGAGTGCCGGGTCAGGGTACTCTGCGCGATGCTGTCCTTTGTCCAGTGATTGTGTCTCGATTACACGTCTCACTGACCCTATCAGCAACTGGATCAAGGTCGTGGTCGCCTTCTTCCTAGTACCGTCTGTTTCGCCCTCCTTATACTCGTCCATGAGTATATCCGTTATTTCCCCCAACCATCCCAGCGCTTCTTCTAACCCGCCAGTGACCTTGTGATGCCTGATGATCATCGCAAAATTCATCATTCCATATATACATGCCACTCTGGACTGGTCATCGGCACCCCCAAAGCTCACGCTTCGCTTCGCCTGGCCTATACGAAACTTGACGTTGGAAGATGTAGGATCGAGGTGAACGGCGACCGCCATTGCACTAAATCGGTTAACTAGCATAGAGAGGGCGTGTGCGGAGGGGGGGGCTGAGCGGGAGAAGGGAACAGGACTGACTGGAACAGCCATTTGGAGGAGTTTCTTGATGTTTACTGAGCGCTGCTTTGGGTCCAGTTCGACGTTTGCATTCAACAGGCAAACGGCCTGTACCACCATCTTCAGGAACACCTCAAAAATGGAGTCATGTGGGTCTCGCTTGGATAGCAGCTCCAGATCGCCATTCTCGAGAAACCCCATGGGAGCCGATCGTTCATTGAGGAGATTGGCGAAGTTACGAGATCGGAAAATCTCGTGGAGAGACTTGAACATGACGATCCCATCATCAAGACGCCATTCCCACTGGTCCCACAAGAGAAAACACCTAGAGACAACGTACGACACGTAATCGTCTCGTTTTTTCAGGGCACGCGACGGGAGTTGGCGCTCCTTCTCGGGATTGGTTGTCAGTACAATCTTCTTGAGAGCCACAGAAACAAGTTCCCAAGCTGCTGGAAGCCGGAAAACAGACGTTGACAGTCCATGAACAGTGAATTGCGAGATAGCACAGAGGCTGAAGATCGTGCGCCACATATCTTCACTTGCTTCTGCACCGGTCGGGGAAGATTCGGGATACAGGTTGGCGAGCAAGCGCCAGAGCGGGTGGCCAGGTGCTGCCTCGGGGAAGATTTCGAAGTTTGGAAGTAGGTGGATGAGACATACCCACAACTCCACGGCTCGAAAGGGCAATGAAGTGTCGTCCACGTCGACTTCTGCTACACGAAAGGTAGTGAAGGTCGTTTGGAGATCAATATCTAGTAAATGTTGCATGAGCTGTCTTGCAGATCGAATGAGGTGCCCACTCTCCGCCGACCCCCGTCGATACTTGACACCGGTTGCAAGGCGGGCGGAGAGTTCTACGACGAACCAGTGGATAGTTAATGTAAAGAGACTCGTCTCGAGTGAGTCCAGGACAACCAACAATCCGTCCGAGTATTCTCGTATTGCCACCTCCAGAGTGATAAACTCCTGGTCTTCCGCGTGAACTGCGAGCCACGAAAGAAGCTGACTTGAAGCACGTGTCACGGACTCATACTCCTTCATCGTGTCCATGTTATCAACTTTAAATTCACGTAGCGCACCAACGAGGCGATCGCACAGCGGGCCAAGCAGTTCGCTGAAGACCGCAGCGGATGTGGTGGGGCCGATTTCGAGTCCCTGCATATTGCAAGATACTGGTTGTGTAGCTTCCAAACTTCCTGAAGTAACGAGAACAAGCTGATAAAGATGACCTTTTCCAATATAGGACAAGGACCCAAACTTGACTCCGGAAGGAAGTGGCGTGATGTTCATATCAACGACAATATGACGATGGACGGATGGAAATGGTTCTTCTTCGCGTTGGAGGTAAAATGGAAGTGGGATCTGCTGCGGTCGGGATGTTCGACGGTACAAGCGTGGCCGAGGAACAACCGGTGCATTTACGGCCAACTCGGCAGTGGGCTCGCAAGCGGGAGAGACGGGTTTGTTCCACCTCTCTACTTCAGCTCTCCATCCCGGATCCAGGGCCTGCTTGACTGCATTGTCGTTGTTCTCGATTACCAGTGCGGTCCTGCTTTGGCCACCCTTGCCTTCACGATGTTTTGACGTTATACGTGTTGCATCATGATGAACATTGTAGATTAACCCCTGATTGGATCTAGATTGTAGTTTCTTTTTCTTTTCCCATTTCTTGCGCTCCTCGGTCGTGTCTTGGTCGAGGTGTACTACTCGATCTTGGTGCTCTGAGTGATTGTTACTGGACGAGGTCGCGTTCAGGCTCGCGTTAGCCTTGACGAAGGGCAATAAGGTCTGGTGGCGATCTCCATAACGTCTTGCACCGCTTGTGATAATATTTAGCCTCGGTGCCCCGGATCCACGCAATTTTCGTTGCCCTGCTGGTCTTCTAAGCTTGGATTTTGGCTTCCCAGAATCTCTGGTACGGGTAAGCATCCAATCAATCAAACTTTTTTCGCGTGCCAGTCCTCTTGCGGGGCGGTCGAAAAGCGACGGGTGAGTTTTCTCATCGTGACTGCCGCTGCTTCCCGAGTCTTCCGAAGAAATTCCAGGGATAGAACTATCGCTGAGGGAAATCACATCGTCCTCGCGTCGGACCATGGGCGAAGCGCGTCGTATCCTCCTGACCCTAACGGACGATTGCCCATCAGAGGGCACCTCCATTACACCAGGACCAGCGTCCTCCTTCCTGTCGCTGTCATACGCTTCTGCAGGACGTTCCACGTCCGAACTTTCGGGGTCGCCCCGGACTTCGGCATCCCTATATCTTCCCCTTCGGGCCCTTGCAACCCCGGGTATCACACGGACTTCTTCCGCCTCGCTCCCCGACGATTCCGCTGCGACCCTGGTACGCAAAGGTGAACGATGCACAGTTTTGCTGGTCTCGAGTTGTCGTGCAATCATTGCGGCTGGCATCATGCGCTTTAGGGCGCGAAGACGTTTTCGGTCTCTAGAATTCATCTCGAGGGAAGACGACTGGTCCGATTCCGAGTCTATTCCGGAGGTATTCGACGGCAAGGCACTAACACCAGATGTCGTTGGCGGCAAAGAGGGGCTGGAAGGAGCAGAATCAGTGACGGGGTGATCGACCGGTGAATGCTTCCGCGGCAACGGGGCCACATAATCGTAGTCATTGGATGGGTACGGGTCATCTTGCTGTAGATAGATACTGAAATCCGGTGATTGGTGAGATCCTGGACTGAAGGGCGGGGAAGAGGGAGGCGTCCGAGACAGTGCGGGAGGTCTAAAAGATCCCTTTGGAGATGAAAATGAAGGGAGTGGCGCCATCACCGGCTCTGGGTCCACCCGGGAGAATACAGGTGGGGAAGGTGATGGTGCCTGCTTGGCAACCCGGCTTTAGGAAAACGAAAGAGTGATGCGAGGATGCTTACAGTAGGTGAAATATATCCAGGTGGACGTGCGACCTCACTCTGGACATCTCCACGAATTGGAAAAGGTTTAGGTCTTCTCTTAACCAACTTCTTCGTCTCGACCTCCATCCGACGAGCCTCTGCAGCAGCCCCCCTAGCCTCAGTTCTCGCAACCGCTTCAGCTTTCTCTCGCACCCTGCGAATCTTTCTCGCTAATCTGTGGATCTCGCTGTCATCGTCATCACTGCTGGATAGCCCCTTCAATGTTTGAGGTAACCAGCCTTCGCCTGTATCTCCCGCATCTGGTTCTTGGCCAACTTTCTCGGACTCACTATTTCGTTCAAGACTCTGCGCCTCGGTCCTTTTCCTCCGCCTGCCACCTTCGCTCCCCACATCCACGTAGTCGTCATCTTCGTCGGGATTGCCCAGAGGAAATAAAAACCCATCTTGTGTCTCATCATCGCCAACACCACCGTGCCCAGGGCGACGCTTGGGACTCCGAAATTTAACTATGGCATCCGGGTGAGACTTTAGTTGCTGCTTGTACAACAACTTATCATAGGCATATGGATTCAACTGCCGAGCCTCTCGACGACGCAATGAATAGCGACCAGGTGGTTCGGGGTCCTTCTGGACCCCCACAGGAGATGAAGGGTTAGCAAGGTGAGGGATGGCTAATGAAGGAGCGGACCGCGGACGAGGGGAGCGCGGGGGTAGAGGAGAGAGAAGCTGAATTGGGTCTGGGGACTGCGAAGGTGTGTGCGGAAGAAGGGCTGGAGATGAAATAGGTGTTAGAGGCGACGAAGCTACCGAGTGTATATTCCGTCTTGCAGGACCAAGTGAACGTTGAGAGGTCGGCGAAGGAGTTGTAGGACGACGACGAGGGGACGAGAAGAGAGAATGATGATCAGAAGAAACAGAAAGTGAACGTGGCAGCGAAAGTGGCAGGGACATCGAATGCAAGTCCATGCTTTGCGACCGGCCTTGGCTGGCGCCGTGATTGTATTCGGATCGGCGTGGAGAAGAGAATAAAGAATTGTGATCTGAAGGAGACAAAGCATCGCGAAGTGCAGACAACACGGGTTGGTGTCCTTCGCCCTCATCCGCGTACATGTACTCTCCGGCGTGGCTCGGGGGTGAATCCAGAACCCTTTCCATAGAACCCACCTGCGCGAGTGTGCTATTCAGCAGGGAGGCCTCCACAGTCGTGGAGTAAGCAGAGCCAAGAGGAACTGAACCTGCATTATGGACTACCTTCGAGGACATCAATGTCGTAACGGAGACTGCAGAGCCTATCGAACCTTGACACGCTTCCGTGGTGAAGGGTTCTCCGCTTCATGGTCACTGAACTGGTTACGACGCGTCAAAAACGTCAAGGGAGTGCCAGTGTAGCTGCCGTCTTTTGTGATGGCACTTTGTGGAGACGCGACAGCACTCGCACAGACGTTCTTAGACGGTGTTGGGGCTGAGATGATGCAGGGGGTAATCCCGTCGGAGAAAGAGAGGACTTCACGCTCTTCGACATCAGACGTATCGACGACATCAGAGCTCTCCATCAAAGCCCGAGTAGTTGAAGGTGGAAGTTGGTGACATTCAGTGGACACAACCTCTCGGACGAGTCCCGTGTTGCGTCACGTGGTCGCGATGGTCCAATCATCGCTTAGCAGAAACGTAAGCAACGTACAAGCGCTGGATCTCCACCCTTGATAGTAACGCTCACTAGGGACAATGAAAAGGAAGTGTAGAAAGAAACGAGCAATTCTCTAGACTGTGCATCTAAAAGCTCTGCCGGTGGGAATAGATCTTCCAAGTTTCAGTGACAGTGACCAGCCATTGAAAACGTATGATGTGCTACGGTGCTACCCCTGACAGGTCGGCCTAGTAGGACATGCAGCGTCGACCAGGACTGCGTGAGGGGGATAGCGGGGCACACGACGTACTGGAAACGCTCCCGTCGCCGGTGCATGCAGCCAACAATACTAGTAGCGGAAATACTACTTTGAAGGTTCGGATGTCGTCCCCCCCTTCCCGACCGCGCCAGGTCATACGGTTTGGTGGTAACTGCTCAACGGGTGATCTATCACAATATCCCCTAGTGCTGGTCAATTTGATTGAGAGGGGCCCATGAGTACACATTCAGTGCGAGTGTGTGAACTGATTGGAATCATACCGGGCCAGGGGACTAGCTGGGACGAGACGTACACGGAGAAGACAGTGCTGGAGTACCGCCCTGACGAGTGCCCTCCCCGCCTCTGCAGTACACTTCTTGGCCCAATCCCTAACTGTGTCGCAGCGTCAGCGGAACGGCGTGTTGCGTGAAGCCCCTAGGGTCGTTCAACGGCGAGCACGCTCGTGAAAAGTCGTGTGCAGACATGAGGGTCCGAGGAAAACATTTGCACGATGATTTGACGGGGCCTCGTAGTGCCCGAGAGGCCTGTGCCCTACCAAACCACGAATGCCATGAAGTTGATCTGGGACCATGACCATGGTATCGCAACATACCTGGGCGGCTCTTCCGAGTCGACGACAAGGCGATTCCCAGGTGACTGCTCCGCAATCCATCTCCGATCGCCCACGAGATACCGGCGTGTGGTCCACTGGAGGCTGAGTGTCGTTCGCATGCCCTGAGAGGGGGAAAGGTAACACAACGTATGGTCGCAGCATGACTTCCAGGCTACCGCAACCTCAGATCGTCAGAGTAACATCGAATGATTCGTTTGTACATCCAATCTGCTCCAGGTTACATGAACACAAAGACATCTCGAAAGAACCAGATTCCTAGAAATACGGACATTGGTTCCTCAACAATACAACAATACAAGGACTAGGTGTGTTGTACTTTGAAAATTTTAGTACAATGGCCCTAGTGCACGTCGGGGAGAGGATTATAAAACTTTTGGACACCAGCTGAGGAAGTGCGTCGAACAATGCACGGATATATGGGCAAAACCCGGAAGTACAGGAGGAACAAAAAAAAAAAGAGAGGAAACCCATGGGCTATGAAAATGCTGTCGATGGTCATCGGGTAGGGGCGATTATGGACATGGAATAGTTGGCAACAGAAAATACAACAACCGGCGTGAATTTTTTAGATGTTCAACGCCGGGGCAGAAGTAGGCGAGCTAAAGAAGGTGCGTTGCACCGATGCATTGCCTCGAGATTTCATATTCGGGTGGTGGTTCCGGCGATGGTGTCGCTGGTGGTGGTCGTAATGCTGGTAAGTGGGTCCGTGAACTTGCCGTTTCATCATCTTCATCTCCCTGCGGGACTCTTTTCTGGTTTTGAATGGTGTATGCTGCTGTTGTCGCTGCTGTTGCTGCTGCTGCTGGCGGTGGTCGGAATGGAGATCGTAATGGCTCGAGACGTGGGTGGGTGTACGGTCGCCGTCGCGGACAGGTAGCAGCACAGGTGAAACGTTCACTCCCCTTGATTTGTGCAGGTTCTGCTTGGCAGCGCTCCTGTCGTGCCAGAGTATGGTGTGAAGGGGACCAGTTTTCAGTGCGTTTCCATATGAACGTACTTCCTGGACAGAGGATTTGGCTGGTTCAGAGGTCCAGCCTGGGGAAGTGGGGACATCAGACGTAGAGGCCACAGATTCTCGAGTAAGGCGGAAGGCGCCGACGGGCACATGATCCCAGCGACTTAGGCTCTGCACGAGTCTCTGTTCGCCGTCACTGTCAGATATAGTCTGCATTTGCATCTCAGGCCCCGAATCGAGTAGTGTAGAGTCCAGAACGTCATCCAGCTTGATGGGTTCACCAAGACCAGTGCCTGCTGGTGTTTCGGGTGATAATTCATCAGAAGGCGGAAGCATTGGAGGATAGATCGACAGCTTTGCGGTGCGACCACGGAGATCAACCTAAATAACTTCATGTGAGGCTGAGAGACACCACCCAACATGAGACACATACACTACTAAAGCTCCCTGCACTGCTAGAAAACCTTCGTCTGTGGCCGTGGCGAAGATATGGAGACGGGACGTCCTTGTTCGCGCCAGTAATGACGGCGGTCTTTTGCGTGCTACCTTCCAGATTAAACTCGCCCATGAAGGGCAGCCCAGTCCTGGAGGCAGGGCGGGGACTTTCCCCAGCGCTATCCTCCGCACCATCAGGTTGCGATGGCTCCATCTCCCCCCAGAAAAATTTACCGGCCAGGATGTCAGCAGGGCAGGGGGATTCCAGCAGGATCGATGGCGGGTGGCACCTAGAGAACGGAGAGGGCGATACGTTGGGGCTAACCGTCGACAAAGGGTTGACAGATGAGACACTAGGCGGCCACTGAAAAAGTCTCATCGCACGGGAGGTAGGGAGTCCATGCTCATCAACGAGCTCCTCTTCCGTTGTATCCCCGTCACTTGCACCGAGATCGGAGTCACCATCGTTAGAGTCACCCTCTGCACCGTCACTAGTGCGCATCTCAACGTCACTGTCATGGCTGACGGAAGCGCTATCCGATGCAAACAACTGGGCTGCGTTGGCCTCGAATGCGAGGTCGAGAACTCCATGGCCGTCATTTGATCCATTTGTGAAGACGACTTGTCCGTCCCACGCCTCAGTAACCTCGAAGTCTACACTCCGCAGGCTGTTGACGCTGTCAGCCAAGGGATCGGTAGCAGAGTCCTGGAGTTGACTGTCGTCAGTTTCGGAGTCAGAGTCGTCAGAGGACGTGTCCGTAAGATTGGCGAAGAACAGGTCAGCATCGAAACTGGATTCTTCGTCGTCCGACCACCCGGTCACAAGGCCCGTGTGCGCCGGTGGGGCCTGATCATCCGCCTCGTCGTCTTCATCGTCTTCCCCCATGTCATCGTCTTCATCGTCATCCTCTTCTGTGTCATCGTCGGTGTCACCCTCCATGTCGATATCGCTGAGACCAACACTTTTCTTTCGGGGACGGATGACCCAATTGTTGTTTGAATCTTTGTGTCTGGGAACGTCGTCCCCCAACAACTCGCGACGAACGCGGGCCTTATCCCGCCGCCTCTGTTGCGCAACGAGATAGTTTTCCTCCTCTGCCGCAAGCGAGGAGTCGGAGCCGAAACCCGATGTATCTTCATCGGACTCTGAGTTAGAGGAGTCCGAGGCCTCCGATGCAAGTCCATCAGCCGAGACAAAGGTAGGAAAGCGCCCCAAAGGCGCGTCGCCACTTGGCTGGTCAGAATCGGGGAGGTTGCTGAGATAGTCCCGCTTCTTCTCTGACGAAGCCGATCTTTCCGCGACTGTGCCTTTGGCCTGGGATTTTGAGGTTTGCCTCGAGGCAGCTAAATTTGATTTTGAGCTCCTGACCTGTGAGCGTGTAGCCTGCGAAGCGATGGACCGTTGAGCACGAGCATGTGATGATAAATGAGATTGTGACTGTGGCAACGTGGTGACCTCGTTGCCGCAAATGTGTGAATCTTGAGCCTTTGTGGTTCCGTCGCGTGCAATCGCGACTGGCTTGGGGGGACGACTCCTGCGTTTGGAGCCTGCTGTGTCCGATAAACTGGGTTGACCACGGCCAACGGTGGAAGAGGTGCTGGTGAGTCGGAACGGTGCGGAGCTGCTGCAAGCAGCTCCGCTCGACGCTGCGGAAGAACCTTCCAAGCGAGACTTCTTTGGGGCAGATCCTAGAGTGTGAGCCTTGTTCTGGATACTGGGTGGAACAATAAGTTTGATTTTGAGAGGCTGTACTCCGGGAGCGCGCGCGGAGGAACTGATTGAGGCGGTTGGTGTAGTTACAAAGCGCGCATTTCCATGGCTGACACTTGAAGGGAGGGGGGGACGAGGTCTGTTGTTGCAAGTGCAATCCCCATCGCACACGGGACATATGTCGTTGTCTTCGTCGTCGTTTGGCGAGAGATGGTTTACGGCGACGGCGACGGTACGATTGGAGGAACGCGGCATGGCTGACGGGGGATTTTTTGAATAACCTACGTGCGAAGTGAGTATGCGAGCGTACGTATGAGGGACAGGGGAAGACGTCAAAGTGGATTTATGAGAGGTCGGACGCCCTCGAGGCGAATCACAGAAGCGAGGGGGGGGATGGCAAGATATAGGCTATCATATTACATGTAAAAAAATCAGTGACACAAGGTACGTGCGATGGGGCTGTCGCGTGACAGATAAAAAACCCAGATGGTGCCGGAGAGAAAGCACCAGAGCCGGGTCCCCTTCCAAAACGAGCGGGCACAAAAAATCGCGCACCCACCTGGACCACGATTTCTGTGCATTTTTCAAGGATAAAAAACATGGAGAAGGTTTCGAATCCAGGTTGGAGCTGTCTGGTGTGCAGGCGATGGTCAGGAGTGGCTTCGTGCCACTTGGTCGTGTGTCGCTCGGACGGTGACGGTGAGGAAGAGAAGGGATCTTGGCGAGCAGTTTTGCACATATGCCGATAAAAAATTATGTAAACAGCGCAAGGCTCCGGAGCGAAGTGAGTCGACGCCGCGTTCGACCTCCCTCACATTCGTCCGCCGCGGGATGGAGCGTGAGTTCACCGCCGAGCACCGTGGCGAGCACCTCATCCCATGTTCCAGGTCTCTCCCTCGCCCAGCAGATCGCCCAGCTCGAAGATGTCGCTCCAGGCGGCAAGTCGTCTCTCCGCTCCGACCCTTCCTAGCTGATCCTATGCAGACTTTGACCCCGAGGACAACCAGGCCACGGGTATCAATTCTGATCATGATCCTGATGCTGTGGGAGATGACAATGCCGCAAGAGCACATTACTTTGATGTAGGGTGCGTCAATGTGGCACTTCACGTGGATCGCGTGGTGGACTCTCTGAACTAGCCCTTCATCCCTGCGTAAACTCCACCAGAGTCTCTCGGACCCGAAATACGACGGTGCCAAAACCTCGAGAGAGCAGGTGCTTGCCGAGTTAGACGACAGTGACAGTGGTTCTGCCGGCGAGGAAGCGGAGTCGGGCAGCCGTGTTTCGGAAGTGCGCACGGAGACACGGAGCCCTGATCATGAGACTGGAGTAGGACGCGAGGTGGACACGCACTCCACCCTCAGAACGTCGACAGAGCGTCCCAGCACATCCAAACACGATGCCGACTTGTCGAGTCTGCGCAAGGTTCGAGAAGAGGACTGCAAGAAGGGCAAGGCTATTTCAAGACAGATTGCAAGTATTTTTTTTTTCTGGCATGTTATCTCTGATCTATGTCTTGCGCCAAGGCACTCTGGGACTCGCTTCTTGATGCCCGCATTCGCTTGCAAAAGTCCGTCACGGCTGGAAACCGCCTCCCTCCTGCAAGTAGTTAGCCATTCCTGTCCTGGCGTCATCTCACGAACGAACAGCTATCGCAATGTGCTGCCGACCGACAAGTACTCGCTCCTCTCGTGAAGGTGCTGGAGGAAGCACGATTGCTCTCAGACGAAATATTTGGTTTTCAAGAGGTGCGATCCTTTCCATGAAGATGATGCCCGTCTAACACAAATTTAGCGTCTACTCTTGGTAAACGAGTCTATCCGCCCCCCTCCGCGCAAACGTCCCAGGAGCATTGAAACAGACTGTTCGGTGGCAAGCCATCGCGAGGAGCTAAGCCAGAACAGTCTCGCAGCGTCGGAACTCGAACGCGCGTTCGTACTGTATTTGTGCCACTGGGGATGCATGCAGCTCACACTCGAGACAGTTACCATTCCCACCTCGTACAGACCCTGAACAAGTGGTCGTCCAAGATCCAGGCCGTTGCGCCAGCAGTTCTCCTTCCATCGAATCGTAATGCATTTTCAAAACCGAGCCAGCACGTCAAATCGGCGCCACAGCTGATCGACGAGACACTTGCGGACCATGGCAAAGTGCTCGCGCGGACGAGGATCTACCGCGGCAAGGGTAACAGACTAGGGGCCAGCACAACGGAGGAAGATGGGAGTCAAGAAAAAGAGGACGCTGGGGTGTTTGACGATATCGATTTTTACCACCAGCTGCTGCGCGACGTTATTGACGCGAGAGGGAACGGAACCGGCGGAAGCGATGATTGGATGGCAGTGCAAAAGGAGAAAAAGACAAAGAAGAGGGTGGACACCAGGGCAAGCAAGGGACGGAAACTTCGGTCTGTGACATGGCGCTCGAAGCTGCTTCCTGGCTGACACTCGACTCAGCTACGAGGTCCATGAGAAGATGCGAAATTTCATGGTGCCCGTGCCGATGCAAGGGAGCTGGCATGAAGAGCAGACTGACGAGCTGTTCGCGTCGCTGTTGGGCAAGGGCTTTGAGAGCACGATGGCAGAGGCTGGGCAGGAGGAGGAGGAGGAGCCCGCCGCGCTGGCGCTGGGGGGGTTCCGCGTGTTTGGGTGACGGGTGTACATAGGACCAAATATGGCAACAGAGCATACGCACGACGACGACGTGGGCCTGCACCGTACGCGACTGAGCGCCTCTGCTGCGACACGGCGGACGATGGACGCCTTCGAGGACGACAATCCGTTCGAAAACGACATCGAGCATGTGCCCTCGGAGACTTCCTCGACCTCCAAAGTGAACATCTCCGCCCCCCCCCCCCCCCCACCCAGCTCCGCCCGCCTGCTCTCCCCTGCCAAGTCGTCTCCCCCTCGCAGCACTCAGCGACAGCCACAGCAGGCGTACAAGAGCGACTTTTGTTGTTACAGAGACAGGTGGCTGCACTCTGGCGAGGACGCAGAGATTCAGGTGTGCTCCCACCGCGTCTTCCCTCCTGCCGTTCCCTAATGAGCATACGCGATAAGATAACCGACGCCCAAAAGACCACACTCCACTCCAGTACACCCTACATCACATACGTGATCCGTGCCGGGGTGAGCATCCGCCGTCGCGCCCCGATCGACTCTGATGTGGCTTGCAACAGACCGCGGAGGCCAGGCATCGCTATTCCGAGTTTGAGTCCCTTCGCCTGAACCTTGTAAAGCTGTACCCAACTCTCATCATCCCCCCAATCCCATCTAAGCAGACCATTGGAGATTATGCTGCCAAGCAGGCAAAGGCAAAGGAGGACTCCGTGATGATTGCCCGACGTAGGCGCATGTTGCAGACATTCCTAAACCGCATCGCGCATCACCCCATCTTGTCTAACGAGCACGTGTTCCACCGTTTCCTGGAAGGTGAAGTGTCCTGGGTGGGTCCAAGTGCTCCTCCTGTGTTGGCAACCCCTGACCATGCTGCAGACAGAAGTCCTTAATTCTCCACCGCTGTCAGTGCTCCCAAAGAATATCCTCAAGGCACCGTCGCACAACCCTACAGACTCGAACTCGTCCTCTGCATACGCAGTACTCCCCAATCCGACCGCAACACACCCTTTGCGAAACCCAGACCAGCGCTTCATCGATTCAGAAGTGTTCACGAACAAGTTTGCAAACCACCTCAGTGGCCCGATGGAAAAGGTCACGCGCCGGACACTAAAGCGATGGTCAGGTACGACCTCACTCTATCAGCCTGTCCAACGCACTCAGAGGCCCGCCCATCCTTGACGCAGAGACTGCGCAGGACTATTCAGAGCTTGGTGCTGCCCTGAACGGTTTCAGCCTTAATGAAAGCGGGGCTCTCGCCTCTGCAATGGAGAAGACAGGACAGGCCGTAGACGGATCATACATGTCGACAACAAGACTGGTGTGTGCATTTCATCCTGCGTTACCTTTCACGCCTAACACCTGCTGACGTCACGCAAGCTCCAGGAACTCGAGCAGAACTTCTCTGAACCCCTGCATGAATACACGCAATTCGCCACCATCATCAAAAAGCTTCTTGCATATCGGCACCAGAAACATGTCCAATATGAGATGACGCAAGACGCTTTAGAGAGCAAGCGTGAGATGCTGGAGGAGTACGAGAAGAGTGAGAGGGAGGCAAAGAGGCTTGAAGAGGCACTTGCACGCGGTCGCGCCAATGGTCTGAGCAGCCCAGAGCCAGAGGGACAGTCAAGCGAAAACCCAGACGAGCCAGTGTCGATATACCTCCCTCCCCACCCGGGTCCAAGCCCCTCCAAGCGGCGCGCTCCTGGAATGGGTTTCCTGAACGCACTGAGCTATACGTTGCACGGCATGATGGACGTCGACCCCGAAACCGCAAGGCGCAACGGTATTGGCAAAACTCGTGAAACCATTTCGCAAGTAAGTTTCATCAGTTGTCGAGCGGCGTCGTTTGACCGGCATTACTGTGGTTCGAAGCTTGAGGATGCTCTTCATTTGACGGCGCAAGACCTGAAGTATTCCAGTTCGACAATTCAAGCGGATCTCGATCGTTTCCAACGTCAAAAGGTTGCGGACCTCAGAGAGGTGACAATCGACATGGCTAGAAGTCACAGAGACTGGTGCAAGAAGGTGTGGTCCCATTGTCCCGTCTTGAGGATGGCGCTGCAATCTCGGTCGTATTCTCTAGAACCTCGAGGCGTGGCAAGCTGCTAAGAAAGAAATAGAGAAGATTCCTGAACACCCCAATTCCACACCGTCGTCGCAGCTTGCACAAGGTGCCGGCCCCTCGAACCTTAGGAGAGATTCCACCGCCACCATCAACGGGCGGTGAGGATGTGGTTTACGGACGCTTTGGAACGCTCGAAACACGCGTGGACTCATGGTTACCTCTTTTTTTCTCTGGCCGCGTTCCACTGTCGTATCAATCAGTCTTTGGTGCCTTGGTGACCAGGTCCCCTGTTGGATATCCCGCAGCTCGAGTGTGTCCTCCTTATCTTTTTGACGGCTTGTTTCGAGAAAGACTGGTGTATGCACGAGGCTTTTGTACTGTATGGCAGGTAGACGCGAGCACAAGAAAAGAACGTTGGTCCGGCCAGCCGCGTCGCATCGACCCACTCGTGCGTGTGCTCAGCGCTCTGACACGTACTGCTATGATGCAGGCTGCCACAACTCAGTTTTAGCCGTGCAGGAACAACCCTGGATGCCGTTGTCGTTGTCCCGTCATGGACTTGCGGTGAACCCATCGATAACGTTATGATGCACTGGCTCTGCGGACTTGAATGTAATCGCACCACTCGACATGCGCACTCCGTCAACGCCATGAGGAAACCCGGGATAACGCCAACGAGCTGCCTCGTTCCTGTTGGCATGGCCCGCGTCCACTGCCACGATAACTTTCCCATCCTTGTGAGCCCAGGAGTCGGTCGTCCACAAGGAGGCTCACTCTGTGCGTTTCGGGCTGCAGCCCATGGACAAGTTGTTTTGGCCGCCAGACTTGCCTCGTGGAGGCGTGTTTTTTTAGAAAAAAACGAAACTCTATGCCTCATGGAATCGTTCACTCTGATCGATCGATAAATATCCCAAGGAACTGCGGCGACGGCGCTTGCCCGGGACATGGCGGAAGCATCGCCTGCCGTCTCCAGGGACCACAGCAAGTTCCACGAAAGAAGGATTTAAAAAAAAAAATCGAGACTGATCGCTCCACCCAGTCCACTTCCTGGCGGGGGGGAAAGAACACGGCACCGAGTGACGAGCACTGTGCCGGTTCATGTGCTTCCGTTCCTGTGCCATGTTCCGCGATGTCCAGGCGTAACGCACGCGCTTCTCTTTGGAACGTCCGATCCTTTGGTCAAGCTGTGCCCAAGGCGTTGATCCATCGGCCAACACCACTCTCGTGCTGATCCGGGCCCACATTAGTACGCGTCGGCGCAGGTGACCGAATCCGTGTTACCACTTCAAAGCAGTATACGTAATTCTACTCGGTGCACCCAAGTCCAACACATAACGTGAGCTATAACAAAAATCGGTCTACTCTAATCATGTGCCGGCCAACGGCATGAGGAGGTATGCGGGAGAGATACTTGAACCCATAAGTAAATGCCATCTATTCGAGCCTAGCGTGATGGTGGGAGCATGCCAAAAAAAAAAAAAAGGGCCGGGATATTAAGTTAGTTTAATGGTCGAATCGAACGCAATATATAATCGAGTCTTTCCACATTTCGACGAACCTAAAATGCCGTGCGAAGGAGGGTAATGTGGCGTGGGCCATTACAATCTCTGAGCGTGCAAGATGATAAAGGTCGCGTATCGGTGCGGAAAGGGACGTCTTCCTTGGCTCAGTCTTCTCATACTGATGGCGGGGTGGTCATTAATGCCGTAGACGATGTGCCGACCGCCAATGATGCTACACACGACGACGACGTGCTCGTCCGGACGGCGGACTGGCTGGCAGGTCCCCCTTCCACTGGCTTGCGGCGACGCTTGTGCTGGCCACGGCGCGATTCAGTTGGATACTCGCACTTCATCCGACGGCGTGCGCACTGACTAAGGGTAGCGTCAGCGTTCGGATTTCCAGGTGGAACGAATCGACGCTCTTACTTGCACGTCTGGTCATGGTGGTGGGCAGGCGGTCTGCCACATGCGATCTTCCTCTCTCGGCAGAATAGACATGCTAAAGCCTGCTTCTTCTGTTCGCCAGGCTTCTTCGCCCCTTTCATAACTGGATCGTCAGGGATTGGCCACGTTGTGGGTATCGGCATAATGGTGTTCTCTTGCCGAACAAGCTCCTCGCTTGCACGGTGGACCCTTTTATTGCTCGTGTGTTTCGGCACTGGAACTACACGTTCTTCTGAACGCAGGCGCGATTCACGCTCACGAGAGTGGGACTCTGCATTCAAGGAGGTGGGAGCATCACCCAGATGCGGGATTCGGACAGAGGACGGAGGTGCGCCTTGAGACGGGACTATCATATGCGGTTGGGGAAGACGACAGGCGTCATCCGCCGTGGCCAACGATGGACAAGCGTTATCGCCCTTTTCCTGAGAGTTAGACGCCGGGATGTCAACATTTGTAACTTAAGATTGGCGCCGACGAACTAACCTTAACGAGGTAATGCCCTTCATCTAATGATTCCCTGGACCGCTTCCTTGACGGCGGATGAGAGTCACGCTGAGGGCTGGATTGACGCGGTATAGACGACCGGTAATCCAGAGCGCTCGCACGTCTCGAGGTCGAGTGCCCATCGCTAAAAATAGAGGAGCCTTGTGCAAGAAAATTGTCGCTCGCACGAGCGATGCACGAGCGATGGTCCTGGACCTGGGGACGACCGGGAGCATAGCTGAACTGCTGGGCCAGGTGGAAGATGTACGAGGTGTCGTGGACGGCCGTGGGCTGTGAGGCCGCGCCGAAATCACCGTGTGGGTAGGTGGTGAAGAGAGCCTGTTCAGGCCAGACTGGGTCAGAAAACACAAAATCGGCGATGAAGAGAACATACCGTTGGGAATGTCTCGGAGGCAAACGGGGAAGTGTAATAGGGCGGGAATGAATACTCCATGCAGCTATCGGGCCTCGTAGCGGAGGCGTCAACCCAGCGATAGCCATCCACATCCTGGCACAGGTACCAGTTTTCAGACGGACAGAAATCGGGCGCGGGGCCGACGGTTGTGGGCACGAGGGCAGGGTAGGAGTCATAGTACTGGTCGTAGCCCTCTGGGGGGGCGGGGGCCGAGTAGTGCTGGTCAAGGGAAGGCTCGCTAAGGGGTGGAGACATGATGTCGTCGGGACGGTGCGATATGAAACGGCAGGTGTTTCACTGGCGGTGAGTGAAGGGAGAGGACTGAATTGAGCTGGACAATGACGAGCTATGACGGCTGCGTGCTACACGACGTCGTCTAGTCTACACAGAGTGTGGCCGAATCTTTCCTTTAAAAAGGTGCAGCTGCAACAATGCAACGAGGACAAGTTCTTCTCTCAAGATACAACCTTCAGGATCTCACGCGTCCCCAAAGTCTGTTTAGAACATCAACCTCCTACGTCAATGATCATACAATCCCTCAGAAGTGACAGGCTTTGCACATCTTCCTCGCCCTGGTTCTGTGACTCGTCACCATGACCGCAATCAGGCAGTCATGCTCAGCAATACATATTCAAATGCCAAAATGGAGTTGCCCGTTATCGGTGGCGTCGAATTCGTTTCCGTGTTCCATGCTGCGTGCTGGCATACGTCGCAGATGGCCAAGGGCAGCCGTCCGAGCACCCAAGCTGCATGGGTCAAGGGCCCCAGCTTTGCCAGCCATCGGGGCGGGTCGGTCTTGGCACTTGCAGTGCCCGATATGCTGGCCAACCCACCGTCCGTCCGTTTCTTTACAGTTCTCTCGACGCTGAAATGATTGCAGAGCGGCAGACTTGGTACGTCCCACGTGCGATCCAATCGGACCTGTGCCGCGCCACAGTTTCAGCGAGTGGACATGCACCACCCACCTGTAATTCCCATGGAACGCTCGAACCCGGCTGTCGTGGCCCGCTGCACCGCAGAGCATAACGGAAACGGGCCACTATGAACAGAAAGTCTCAAGGAAATCTCCGCCAAGCCATAGGGGAAGAGGGGCCAACATGCGTACGTCTGCAATCGCAAATTCTTTATGTGAGACGGGAAGCTCGGCGGGATGACACCAGAGCATCCAGGTGGAAGTGCTGCTTGCTGATGTCTCCTCATTATGTGCAAGCGTAGCATCACGTTGATGTCGTCGCTTCTACACCTCGTTGCATTGCAACAGGCGGAAGAAATGCGGTCGTACATTGCTGCGAAAACAAGGAGACATCAGAGTCATGGCCGTACGCCACCTGGCAGGCAGGGAGGAGGGGGTGCTGACCGCAGACGCTAAGCGAGGTTGCGGATATGCTGGTATCCATGCTTCAAAGAGGGGGATTTCCAACGCAATGAGGGAAGGAGAAAGTCGGTTACATAGCGCACTGGTGTTCAGGAAAAGGGAATGAGTTTCAAAATCCGCGCACAGACCTGGTGGCCCAGCTTGCACCTCGGTGGAGCCCCCGAGCAGTATGAAGGCAGCTCGCACGGGCCCGTGGTACTGCCTGGGTGAGTGGCATCACTGTACGTCGCTGCACTGACGGTCGGTCGTCTTGACGCAGCTACCACAGTGACGTCTTCAATCAGAGAAGATTCGATATGAACGGGCGACACCTGGAGGGAGGACTGCAGCGAGAGACGGAAATCCAATGTCTTGTGCCCATTTCTCGTTGTGGGGTGATGCTCGGTGCGGAGACACGAGGCGCTCAGGACAGCAGAGGGATTTATGAAACCTAAGTTACTCTAGCAGACGGAGTGTCATTAAGTCTGATACGCTCTGACGCCGAGATGAGTGCCAACGTTGACTCGTCGAGCATCCAGCACCGATGAAACCATGCTCAACCACCACCTGATACGCTACGCACGGAATCTGGGATCCGACTCGCATCTCTGATAGATGAGTGGGCGGAAGCTCGTCACGATCGAGACCAATTAATTATGTGCGGTCCAGGTGCTCGCCGCCCAGATCCCTCGACAGCGCCACCACGTTCCCGGGGACATTGCAAGCGCTCAAACCCCGCAGGCCAAGATGCTGCTGTTGGGAAGGGAGCCGTCGTCCTGGGCGTATCTGTGTAGTGGCCAACTGCGACGACAGCGATCGTGCGGTGTCGGGCTGTTAGTCATATGCCAACAGCTCTGACGCGCACCGCAGCACGTCCAAGTCGACCGCCGCACCTTCGATCCGCTCACGCCAGTGATGATAACTTCGCCATGGATTTCCGTGGCGTCGTCCGTCGGGATGGCTGTTGGGCCTCCGCTCGTCTACGCAGATCAAGCAGTGTCCATCGTGAGGAAGGGGTGAGCTGTCTTACATGCGTCGTATAGGCTCCAAGTCGTTCATGCCCACCTATTTCTCACTTGCCAGAGACTCGACGGGTTTCTCTCGCGACGTCTGTGCAATTCTGCAAGTCCGCTTGAACAGCCATCTGTGCAACCACGCTGATAGTTCATATTGCCAGGCTCATTGCCAACATCATTCGGTGTTTTTTCTGGCTAGGTGCCCGCTTCGAGTTTGCCTTGCTGCTCCAGTCAATTCTTATGATCGTCGCGCAGGTGCGCCCCACCAAACTTGGATACATTGTGCTTGTGCGACCGTAACGACAGCTCGCATTATTGTTCATTTGCCTTCGCTATCATCCGGAAACGAGTTCAGGGAGCTATGCACCATCTGCACGACCATTCTCTTTCTGGCAGTGGTCGTCATATACGCAATACATCGAGTGTCTTGCAGGGATCATGTGAGAACCGGTCGCATGCTTCTCGCTTTCGATAACCTGGGCGCTGTACAGACTCTTCTCAGCGATAGTCTTCTTGATGTTTGGGCAGTCTGAACTCTATATCTCGCTTCTGGGGTTTCTCGCCCTTGGATTAGAGAGTGCATTACCCCTGCCACAGCTCATAAGGTTTGTGGATTCGGTTGTGGGTCCATGATGGCCTCATGCACATCGTCGTTGTCCGAGCAGCAATTACAAGCGCAAGTCGCTTTATGGATTCCGCGCCTCTACAATGATCGGCTGGGCGGGTGGAGATGCTTTCAAGTCGGGCCATTCATTGGTTCTACAACCGGTATCCACTGACGTCGTCGATCCAGGACAGCATATTTTTTCCTGCGAGGGTCTTCCTTGCAGTTCAAGGCGTGTGCGATATTCCAACTTTCGGTGGACGCAGGTAAGCCCTGACATGCATCCAGTTCGTGTTACCGACTGCCTGCCACAAAACAGCGATCATGGCACAGCGTCTGTATTATGGAAATAGGCCTCCGCCCCGCGCAGTGTTAGAAGAGGCGGACGTGGAAGAAGCGCTTGTCCTCGCTGAGCTGTAGAAACGCGTACACGATTTTTGGTAGACGTATGACAAACAACAGTAAATATTTAAGACCCTCGCCGCCGTTCTTGGCTGGGTCGCTCACCTCGACGACACACGTCATCCAATTTTCCTTGTTCGCAGTCGTGCGCGGCCGTTGGAGACGCTTTGATCATGGCTGACATCTCGAAACCCATCTCGTTTTGCGAGCACCTCCAACTTTCTAGCTTGGGCATCCAACCAGCTTCGATTTCGTTCCAGGTGCGTCCGGGTCAACCTCAGTCCACATGACATGCTCAATTCATTCGGGTTTTTGCCCCGCAGGTGCGTCAGGTCTGGTTTCAAGTGGCTTTCGACCACCTGACCAAGTCCACTGCAGGCTCTGACCTTGGAATCCGACCACTTCATTTGCGTGCGGGAAAAGGTCAATGAACAGAATCAGGTTGTCATAATTGACCTTGCCGACGCAAACAATGTCCTTCGGCGACCAATCAGCGCCGATTCCGCAATCATGCATCCCTCCAAGAAAATTCTCGCGCTAAAGGGTATGTTCCAACTCATCGTGTAGTTTCTTGACGCCAACAACTTCCTCCGTAGCTGGCCGGACGTTGCAGATTTTCAATATCGAGGCCAAGCAAAAGGTCAAGTCTCACGCCAACAACGAAGACGTCGTGTTCTGGAAATGGATATCTGAGGCGGCCATTGGAATGGTCACTGAAACCTCAGTATATCATTGGTCCATCACGGACCAGACATCTCCCCCGCAAAAGGTCTTCGACCGTCATCCAACGCTTGCGGGAGCGCAGATCATTAACTACCGTGCGACTTCTGACGAGAAGTGGCTGGTACTAATTGGCATCTCCAGCAACTCAACGAACCCTTCTGCGTTCAAGGTTAAAGGCGCGATGCAGTTGTATAGCCGAGAGCGAGGTGTTAGCCAGCCCATCGAAGGACATGCCGCTTCATTTGCGGAGATAAAGCTCGATGGTCACCAGCTCACAACAAAGCTGTTCACATTCGCAGTTCGCACCGCTACTGGTGCCAAGGTGCGTGGCGTGCATCACGGGGGTTTGATGTCCACTTAGGAGCTGTTATGTAGCTTCATGTGGTGGAGATTGACCACACTGCACCAGATCCTCCTTTCGTGAAGAAGGCAGTTGATGTCTATTTCCCTCCTGAAGCTACCAATGACTTCCCTGTAGCCATGCAGGTATCCAGCAAGCATGGGGTCATCTTTCTGGTCACCAAATACGGTTTCATCCACCTGTACGATCTCGAGTCTGGTGCATGTGTGTATATGAACCGTATATCCGGCGAGACGATCTTTGTCACAGCAGAACATGAGGCGACCCACGGGATCATCGGCGTGAACAAGAAGGGTCAAGTCCTCTCGGTCAGCGTTGATGAGCAGACGATCGTTCCTTACATTCTCAGCACGCTGAACAACACCGACCTCGCGTTCAAGCTCGCTAGTCGTGCTAATTTGCCGGGTGCGGATGATCTTTACGTCAAGCAGTACCAGCAATTATTCTCTTCCGGTCAATACAGTGAAGCAGCGAAGATCGCCGCCAATTCTCCTCGTGTACGCACGTGCCTATCAATGCGACCGTTAGGCTGACTGTCGAGCACTCAGGGGATTCTTCGTACAGCTCAGGTAATCGAGTCATTCAAGCAGGCACCTGCCCCTCCGGGAGGCTTGTCCCCTATTCTCCAATACTTCGGTATCTTGCTGGAGAAAGGTGAACTCAATCATCACGAGTCACTCGAACTCGCTCGTCCTGTATTGCAGCAGGGTCGCAAGCAGCTTCTCGAGAAGTGGTTGAAAGAGAACAAGGTAAGCCTTCTCGCCCAAAACTCAACCGCTTCTGATATCATTGTGTTAGCTTACTTGTAGTGAAGAACTCGGAGATATCGTCCGGCTGCATGATATGACCCTAGCTTTGAGCGTGTACCTCAGAGCAAATGTCCCCAACAAGGTCATTGCCTGCTTTGCAGAGACTGGACAGATAGACAAGATTGTTTTATACTCAAAGAAGGTTGGATATAGTCCAGACTATGTTACTCTTTTGCAGCATATCATGAGGACAAACCCTGACAAGGGTGCTGAGTTCGCCACGCAACTCGTCAATGACCCGGATGGTCCATTTGTTGATATCGAGCGTGTAAGTGAGAATGTTACCAATTGTAGAGCCGTGCCTGACGCGTGTATTGTAGGTTGTAGACATCTTTATGTCGCAGAACATGATCCAGCCGGCAACATCCTTCTTGCTGGATGCTTTGAAGGAAAATCGGTCCGAACAAGGTCATCTACAGACTCGTCTCCTTGAGATGAATCTTGTACATGCGCCACAGGTTGCGGATGCTATCCTCGGCAACGAAATGTTCACGCATTATGACCGTCCTAGGATTGCCAACCTTTGTGAAAAGGCTGGTCTTTTGCAGAGAGTAAGTAAGGCATCCCGTACGTAAGGTCCTCCCTTGGTGCTGATATCAACAGGCTCTTGAACATTATGAGGATTTGGCGGACATCAAACGCGCAATTGTGCATACTGGCGGTCTCCAACCTGAATGGCTAGTCAATTACTTCAGCCGCCTCACAACGGAACAGTCGATGGCATGTATGCAAGAGATGCTCAGAGTAAATATCCGCCAGAATCTCCAGGTCGTCATCCAGATTGCTACCAAGTATTCCGATATCCTGGGCCCTGTGAAGTTGATCGAGATGTTTGAGTCATTCAAAACATTTGAAGGCGAGCATTTCTGCATGGGTACGTTCTCACAAGATTGACTTTCGCACAAGGTCTCTACTATTACCTTGGGTCGATTGTGAACCTAAGCGAAGATTCCGAGGTCCACTTCAAGTATATCCAGGCTGCCACACGGACCGGCCAAATTCGCGAAGTCGAGCGTATTTGTCGAGAGAGCAACTACTATAATCCAGAGAAGGTCAAGAATTTCTTGAAGGAAGTGAAGCTCCAAGATCAACTTCCCCTCATCATCGTTTGTGATCGCTTCGACTTCGTCCACGATCTAGTTCTTTACCTCTATCAAAACGGTCTCACGAAATTCATCGAGGTATACGTGCAGCGTGTCAACTCCGTCAGGACCCCCCAGGTTATTGGTGGATTACTTGATGTCGATTGCGATGAAACAACCATCAAAGCGCTCCTAGCTTCTGTGACTGGCAATTTCCCCATTGATGAGCTCGTCCATGAGGTCGAGCAACGGAACAGACTCAAGTTGATCCTGCCCTGGCTCGAGGCTCGTGTGCAGACTGGCTCTCAAGATCCCGCTGTGTTCAATGCAATGGCCAAGATTCTAATTGACAGCAACAACAATCCCGAAGCGTTCTTGAAGGAGAACAATGTAAGCTTCCAAATCACGTTACGACGGTTTCTCCCTCACTGATTGGTGTAGTTGTATGAACCTCTCGTCGTTGGTAAATTCTGCGAGGCACGAGATCCTTATCTGGCGTACATCGCCTATGCGAAGGGCTTCTGTGATGATGAGCTCATTGCCATCACAAACGAGAACTCGATGTTCAAACAACAAGCTCGCTATCTCGTGAAGCGCCGTCAACCAGAACTTTGGGCACAAGTTCTTGTCCACGACAACGTTCATCGGAGAGCGCTCATTGATCAAGTAGGCCTACCCATTCTCCTGGATTACACGCGTTTAACCTTCGTCGCTTGTAGATTGTCGCAACTGCTTTACCGGAGTGCACGGATCCTGATGATGTTTCGGTTACCGTCAAATCCTTCCTCCAAGCTGACCTCCCCATTGAATTGATCGAGCTTCTGGAGAAGATCATCATCGAACCCTCTCCGTTTAGTGACAACCGCAATCTCCAGAACCTTTTACTCTTGACAGCAATTCGCGCAGACAAAGGCAAGGTCGTTGGCTACATCAACAAGCTTCAGAATTACGATGTCGCCGAGATTGCCAAGATTGCAACTGATCACGGTCTCAACGAGGAGGCGCTGACGATATACAAGAAGTACGACCAACACGCTATGGCCATTAATGTGCTAGTTGAACACATTGTGTCAATTGATCGGGGCCTGGATTACGCTAATAAAGTCAACAAGCCGGAAGTGTGGAGCCGCCTTGCCAAGGCTCAGCTCGATGGTCTTCGCATCAAGGACGCTATTGGTATGCCCTGTGCGCAATGTTCGCAAGACCGGAGGCTGATTGTTATTTAGACTCCTACATCAAGGCGGAGGACCCTTCGAACTTTGTGGAAGTTATCGAGATTTCGAGTCACGCCGGCAAACATGATGATCTGGTCCGCTTCCTCCAGATGGCGCGCAAGCATCTTCGTGAACCTCAGATCGACACGGAGCTTGCCTACGCGTATGCCAAGACTGATCGCCTACATGACATGGAAGATTTCTTGGCCATGACAAACGTCGCGGACGTCTTGGTAGTCGGAGAGAAGTGCTTTGAGGACGAACTCTATCAGGCTGCTAAGCTGCTTTTCACGAGCATTTCTAACTGGGCTCGCTTGGCTACCACTCTCATTTACTTGGGCGAAAATCAGGCTGCTGTCGAAAGTGCCCGTAAGGCCGGCAACACCCAAGTCTGGAAGCAAGTCCATGCTGCCTGCATCGAGAAGGCAGAGTTCCGTCTAGTGGGTTTATTCCTGCCACGCAAAGGTGGTGTTATTGACGTGTGTTGCGTTGCAGGCTCAAATTTGCGGTCTGAATATCGTCGTGCATGCGGTGTGTACATCGCTAGGCCAGACTTGCGCAGTTTTTACTGATTTGCTTTATAGGAGGAGCTGCCTGCTCTCGTTCAATCTTACGAACGTCGCGGCTATTTCGATGAAGTTTTGGCGCTGTTAGAAGCCGCACTTAGTTTGGAGCGCGCTCATGTATGTTCCTCTTGCTCGTTGCTGCCAGTTTACTGATCGTTTGTAGATGGGGATCTTTACTGAGCTCTCTATTTTGTACAGCAAATACCGACCTGGAAAACGTTAGTGCGATTTGTGAACCTCCTCCTTGCTCACTAATGACCTTTTATCTCCAGTCATGGAGCATCTCAAGCTCTTCGTGTCACGGATCAACATTCCAAAGGTGAATTATTATTACCCTTGATACAAGGATTCACACGTACTCAAACGTGTACTAGGTCATCAGAGCTACGGAGAAGGCACACCTTTGGCCCGAGCTCGTATTCTTGTATATTAAATACGACGAATTTGTAAGAGGTTACTTTGCGTTTCTTTCGTCCCTACTCAATCATTGTGAAATAAGGACAACGCCGCCCTTGCCATGATCGAACGCTCACCTGATGCTTGGGAACACAATCAGTTCAAGGACGTGGTTGTCCGCGTTGCTAATGTCGAGATGTAGGATGCATTTCTTGGATTCGCGATCCACTCGCTCATGTTTTGCGCGCCACAGCTATTATAAGGCTCTCACTTTCTATCTGCAGGAACAGCCCACTCTCTTGACGGATCTCCTGAGTGTCATGATTCCCCGTATAGACCACGCTCGCGTTGTGCGCACATTCCGTCAGATCGACCATATTCCCCTCATTCGCTCGTATCTCATCGCCGTTCAAAACGTAAGTCTGGACTTCCCGGGAACTCGAAGCTAACCTGGCGACATCCGTAGTTGAACATCGAGGCGGTCAATGACGCGTATAATGACCTTCTCATCGAAGAAGAGGATTACAAGACCCTGCGAGACTCGATCGACAGCTTCGACAACTTCAACAACATTTCTCTTGCTCAACGGTTAGAAAAACACGACCTTTTGGAGTTTAGACGGCTTGCGGCACATCTTTACAAGGTACATGTTGCTGTATTTCCCTCTTGCAAAGTGCTCACACCCTCGGAGAAAAATTCGCGTTGGGAAGAGTCGATATCTCTGTCGAAGCATGACCAGTTGTACAAGGACGCGATCGTCACTGCCGCCACGTCGGGCTCGACCGAGGTTGCAGAGGACCTCCTCTCTTACTTTGTGGACATTGGAAACAAGGAATGTTTCGCGGCCGTCCTCTATGTTTGCTTCGACCTGCTGCGGCCCGACATCGTCGAGGAACTCTCGTGGCAACATGGCCTCAACGACTTTTACATGCCCTATAAGATTCAGGTCTCGAGGACCACGCGGGAGAGGGTTCGTCGTCCGCTCCGCTATTGTCGTAGACTCGTCGTTCACCTGGTCCCTATATTTTTCAGTTGGCGACGATCGAAAAGGAGGTGAGGGAACGAGCCAAGAAGGACGTCGCCAAGGAAGTGCAAGAGGCTGAACGGCCCATCATCAACCCCCTCGACCGCTTGCTCATCACTCAAGGCAACGGGTTCGTTTTCAGGCCGACGCTCGTGTGTGTGACAGCGCTGAACGAGTCTCCTTTAGGTACCCAGCGCAGGCACCTCCAATAGTGAACGGGACTGGCATAGGCGCGATCCCCGTAAGTATACATCTATCAGTGGGGGGAAAAGTATTGAAGCTTGCCACACAGGGCTACTTCTGATCCGCGGTAGGATGGTATTCGTCCACAGAGGGACTAAAAATGTATCGTAATGCACGTTCTTCTGTTTATCATAATCAAGTCTTTGGTCCCTTTTTTCTCGATGCTATATGCACGATTGAAAGTGTTCGTCAAGAGATACATGTAGAACAGAGACAAGGAACAAACATTTCGCCGACGGTCCAGAGATGTGGCATGCAGGATTTAGAAGCAATTAATTAAAAGGGTCATACTAGGGTGCAAAAGGGAGAGAGCAAAAGGAGCACCGTGCGCGCGCGCGGGGTCCAAAGCGAAGGTCAACTTCACGCCACTACACAAGTGGTTGACCGACCGACCCGCGTGCTCAGCGACACGCGTGCAGCCTCATAGAAAACTTCCGAGACGCCCCGGTTGTGTTTCGAGCTGCATTCTGGCGGACAAAGGAATCGATCTGGGTTGTGTGCCAAACGAGGAAGCCAGATGAAACACGTACCAAGGTATCGCGACGCTCTTATTCGTCGTGCGACAGCGAGACCTTCTTCGTACTGCACCGAATGCAGACCATAGCGGGCGAGGCGTTCTCGAACATTCCGATCGTCTCGAAGGTCACACTTGAGTGCTGCGGGGGGTTTTTTTTTCGCGCGTCAGTCGACCTGTCGGTTTCGCATCAAGTCCAAGGGGAACTGACCGACGAGGACGAGCTATAGGCAGATATTTTCAGTCATACCCCGCCAAAAATACGAGCGTCGAGCGAGCCGAATGTACCTTGACTCCCGGACAAAACTCAAGAATCTCGTCTATCCACTGCGATATCATTTCAAGACCAGCGTGAGTGCGAGTACCCAAAGAAAAAAAAGCGACAATCAAATCACTTTTGTCTCCACGTTTTCGAGCGATGTGGGGCTGTCCACCTGCCACGACCGAGATCAACGTCCTGCTCGGTCCCACGACAAACACAAAGAGGTGAACTGACGGAGAAACATATCATGACGACGTGCGTTTCGGCATAGCTTAGCGACCTCAGTCTGTCAAACTCCTCCTGCCCTGGGAGGGGTTTCTTCAACCGTCAGAAGTTATAGCGCAGAAGGGGACCCAGTCCGGAGCCACCTACCGGCCGTGTCCCACAAGCTGAGTTCTACGAGCTGGTCGTCGATGTAGATGTCGTGGACGTAGTTTTCAAACACGGTGGGTTCGCTGTGCGATGGATGTACAGCTCGGAACGGGACGGCGCCTGGTCCAGTTCGCACTCACTATACTTGGGTGAAGAAGCCCCTGGTGAAAACGTTGAGCAGTGACGTTTTGCCTACGGGATGAGCGCGCGTGCTGAGCGAGCGGGAACAAAAGCGAGGCAGGGGGTTGCTCACCGCAAGCACCGTCTCCGCAGACGACCACCTTTCTTTGGATCTGGAAACACGCGCAAGCGGTGAGCGCGCAGCTTGGAAGCCACAGCACCAGGACGGCCTTACGGGTCTGCGACCAAAGCCAGCCTTCGAAGAAGAGCCACAGATCGCCATGAGGAGTGCGGACGAAACGAGGAGGACGAGCGGCTCACGGCAGGCGTGTGTGGTCCATCCGGGTCGCAGTGGTCGTTGTTTAGCCCTGTTTGTCGACACGCGAGACAGGGAGGACAAGAAGACAAAGATCATCAAGAAAACGACGCCGGGGTACAGTCCTTGCTTGATATACAGTCGAACGCTACGTATACATTGACCCTCTCAATCGTGTCGATATCCACATCAGAAAAACGGCGTGCGACATAAGCTACTCATCCATTATGGGCCAAACTCAAACCACTCGAGTTAACAAAGTCTTGCCAGGTGTTTTGCATCGTATTCGCTTCTGGGGACTCCCGTCGGGTCGAAGACATGTGGCCGTTCACCTGAGGATAGCCATTCTCGGAGACCATCCCGTAGTCGTAGACAGGGAAGTAACTCGGGAACTGCCCAGGAACCAGCTCCATGGGCTGTATCTGGGCTGGACAGTCACCATACCCCGACGTCTCGTACTGTTCTCTTATGGGAGTGTTAAAAGCGGATGCGTCGGTGTACGTCGCTCCGTGAGAGCCAGTAGCATGACCAAAGGTTTTCAAATAGTCCACGACGGTGGGATGGACATGACTGCTCCCGGACGGCAGTGGCAGCGGCACCACCGGATTCGAGGTCGTGGGTGAGCGGTCGACGACTGCAGGCGATGACTGGGGTGACAGCGAGTCTTTTTTGGCTACAAGTCGTGTTCGCCCACCAAGGGTCGAGAGTTCGTCATTCTCTTCGTACGGTGACCCTGGTTCGGAATGGCTAGACAGTTGCCTCGCGATAGGTGAGATCTTGCCCTTTCGGAACTCGTTTAGATTGAGGTGTGCCTTCTTTTGCAACGTGAGCATGATATCCTGAGGGCTGGGTGAGCAGGCAAAGGTGACATGCAGCGGGGGTGCGGATTCACCAGTACACCTTGAGCATGGAATCCCCGTGCTGCCTTGGAGAAAAGTTCGCATGCAGAGTCCAGCTGAACGAGTGCGGACGGTGCCAAACTCATCGATGGACATCGGGTGACAACAGAACCCAATACGATCTACGATGAAATTTCGCCGGTTCGTCAGCACTTCTGGAATCGCGGAACTTCATCGGGCAAACGTACTGCACATGAAAACATGTGGGTCCACAGGAACCACATTCGTTCGCTGGGTTCTTTGAGTTGCGTATGAAGGTTGCGCATCAAGGCGACAAGAGAACCCGCACTGCGATAGGCAGCGATAACCGAAGTCCCGTATGGACTGCCAAGCGGATCCTTGGGGTGGTCGGTCACGGCACGAGCAAAGAAGCTGCGATGGAGATAGAGAAGATCTGGTTGGAGTAGTGTCAGGGAAACGGGCATGAAAGCGTGCGGTTGAGAGTCAGACATACTCATTTCACGGATAGCGAGGACTATATGTCGTTGGAGGATCAGGGAAACGCTCTCCTGATGGCGCGACTCTGGTGGGGACGAGTTGCCAAACCCGGCTACCTGCAGGCTCGGAGGGACGGGGAATGCGCGTAACTTGCGATCCAACTGGAGGACGGTTGCGTACGTCGGTGTCTTTGCGCCAAATGCCTGATCGTGGACGACACTCATACATTCTGATGCAAAACGGTGTTTCCAGGTGTGATCTAAAAGGGTGTCATCAGGCAAGGCATTACCCAATTCATCGTAATGCACACATGACTCTTCACCAGGTTCGCCAGCAGATGGCAGCTTGCAATCAACGTGCGACAGATAGAACGACGGCGGTCGTCCAAAAGTCCAACACTGTGACGGCAATGATGGGGAATTCGATGTTGCGTATACCCTTCCCACTCACCTGCCACGAATCGTACGTATACAGCTCCCAGAACAACTCACGGCGACGGAGAGTCTCTTTTGGATCCACCCCCCATTTGCTTGGATCACGGTCTGTAAGACAAACAAACCGATTTAGGATAGTGCCATCACGGGATCAAAACTGTGGACCACTGACGAAGTCCTATCTATTTGGCGAGTGAGCAATGCGCCCGCTTGGCGATAACGGTTAATAGCCGGGCACACTCACACTCTGCGCGATCTTTATTGCCATACCAATGAGAGCCCAGCGGGTACCAGAATTAGAACCGTGTCTGTCAGAGAAGAAGAGATAGAAAGCCATCAAGAACTGTCAAATTGATGTCAAAATCCCGCTCCCGCGACACGTTGACTCCACTTGCCAAAGTTTGCACGGCGCTGATAGTGGGGTCCTCGAAGAGCGAACTCTGAAACAGCGATGCGCGCGCTAACTGATGGTATTTCTCAGCCTCGATATTATAAGCGGGGTGCTTGATGTCCACTAGACATCCGATGGCGAGAACCATGAACGTGAGGGCGAGCTTGTGAGAGAGAAGCGGGTCATCGGATGGAGGACCGGCATCCGGGGCATAAAAGAGAGGGTATATTTCCTCGAAGAAGTCTTGTTCGTTGATCGGATTGTACCTGAGAGCGCTCTGTGAGAAGATCGAACAAGAATCGAGGTCTCTCACATCCAAGCACCCAGCGTGTAGTAGACCTGAGAAAGGTAATGTGCTTTGGGTGACTCGGGAAGATACCAAAAGAGTTCTCTGAGCCGAATGTTTTCAACCTGGACCGGGTGAGAGCTGGGGACGAGGGGGAAGGCACCACTCCGTGCGAGAATTTCGGGTGAAAGAATATTCTGTAGCGATGCCAGGCGGGTAGACTCGGAGTCCTGCGCGTTGGGACCTTCATTCTGGGACCAGGTGAGATCGGTGGCGCGGTGAGGACGCTGTCACAAGTTACCTGTAAGAAGTACTGTGACAGAGGGGAAAAGACGACGGCAACCAAGCGTCAGCGGAACGTGTTACGGGCCGGTGCCAGGTGTGGCTCACCCACGAGTTGGCTATAGATCCGAAATATTTGGCGCCACCTGAAGCGTTGATCGATAGCGAGCCAAAAGCGTCAACGATTTCTCCGTTTTGCTCCTCTTCCTTGACATCGCCTCTGGGAACATTACGGTGACTGGGTGGTTCTCTTTGTAATGGTGCCTTGATTTGGAGAAGGTCGTCTGCCAACAAGGGGTGCCGTTCGGGTGAGACGAGGGAGTTGGAATGCCTCAGGGCGTCCTCCAGCTCGCGAACGCGGCTGCACAGGACGGAGATCTTTTCGTGGAGTTCTTGGGTGGAGGCGAGTACGAAGCTGCGGGTGTGTGAGGGGAGAAGAGGGCGAGGGGAGCTGGAAGGGCATGTACCGATTTCCTTGACCGGTGGTCAAAGAGCCTGACCCGCGGGGACGATTACGTCGAGGAAGGAGGGAGAGAGGGGGAGAGGATGACGTACCGTCCGGACAGATCGCACCACAGCCGCGCTTGACGCAAGAGCCACAGGGAATGTTCCTGTCGCAGCGCAGCTTGAGGCTGGAGGAAAGAAGATGGGAACGGGAAAAAAGGGCAGGCGACGAGGGGGGGGGACTGACCGCCTGCACTCGGCGCACGAGAGGCGGGTTGCGCCCTTTCTGCGTTTCTTTGAGGGGTCTGCGAATATGCTGGGCTCCATACGGGCAGGAGGTGGTGGAGGAGCGGACAAGGTCCAGGGCGCGGAAGAGAGGCGAGTGCGATGGCTCGATGGGGTCTCGGGACAGATCAAGTTTCCACGGGTCGGTCATATCTATCAGAACGAGAAGGTGTCCTTTCCTCTTTTGGATAATCTGGCAATATATTAGCAAATTTGACCCGATGATGTGTGGAAATGTCGCGGAATTGAAGCGGAGTCGAAAAACCAGCGGCATCTTCCCGGCCAGCCGCCTCGTGTGCGCTGCCACACGCCAGATTCCCCTCGGCATGTCCGGCCATGCGAGCTCCCGTGAAGCGCTCCGTCCTGCGCCGTGGCCACTTAACTCCACTGCGGCCGGCCGAGTGCCCTGCAGCGGATGCCTGCGCCTCGTTGACGATGCGCGCACGCACACCCGTCCCAAGTGACGTGAGCGCAAGAACGCCCCCGGTGGAGGTGGGACCCCTTCGATCTTGACACCAGGTCAACGCCGGGGCGTTTTCTGCGTGATGGCCAGATCTGAGCACACTTCGATGCGTGTGCGTTTTTCTGCGTGCGATCCTCCAGCTCTCGTGCAACGCCGACGGCGTGCGACTGGCCGAAACGCGGGCGTGAAACCCCCCGAGGCCGCTGCCAGGTCTCTGAAAAATCCGAGGATCTCGTCTCAGCTGCGAGGGTGGCCCTGTGCTCCGCGCCGATTGGTGGTCGTGCATCGGTCCACTGGGCGTGCTCAACGGCATCCATGTCCACCCTGGAAAACCGGCTTTTGCCTTGTGCGGCACCAGCGCTGTTCGGTGCCCACCTTATGGAAACCAGCATGACATACCCAACGTCTGTGTGATTTCGGGTGCCATTCTCGAGGCCAAGCCAGTGCAGCAGCGCGCACACAGAGCCCTCCGTGACGCCCACGCGCGAAACTGAGGCAGAACGGAGGTCGCACGCGGCCAGCCCGGTCGTCACGACACCTCGCCCTCCTCCGAGGTCTGTGCCAGAGCTGGTCGGTGCCATGTGCCCACTCCGACTGGCCGCCGCCATCGACCCCGCCGACAGCTTCCTCGCACCCGCCGCCACCGCAGGCGAGTGCCTCGATGTCGAAGTGTACAGCGCCACACGAGCTGCTTCACACATTCGGCGTATCTGCACCGTTCATGTCCCGGGATCGCGTTTCAGCGGCCGCGCGAGATTTGGCCGCAACAGCACACAGCCTCTCAACACACATCGGAGAGAACACCACGCCCATCGTGACCGCGAACGGATTCACCCAGTCGCTCTGGCGTGGCACATCACGTCGAGACACCACGCCCATCGCGTGCACCGTGGTCGCAGACACACGCCGTGATCGATAACGAGCAGATCCACTTCTCGTGCGGAGATAACACCACAGCTACGAGCGATTGAGGCAATGCGGCCTTTGTAATAATGAACGAAGCAAGGAATGCGCGCACCAACGACTTCATTGTATGCGTGAAGCGGTTCAGCATGCGATGGGTTCGCAGAAGCACACATGTCGCACACGACGTAAAAGACGCGGGACGTCATCCGAGATAGGCTTGTTCGTGGTTCGCATTGGAGCTACATTGGAGCCCGAGTGACCCGTATAGAACACCCGGCGGGCATGCGTGTGCCAAGGGGGCCATATGTCGATTACTTCCAGCACCTTCTGCGTCTGCGCCTCTTGTGCAGGGCCCGACGACGGACGCGCTCACAATGGTTGCACCGATTGACCCCGCCGGCCATGATGCTAATCGACGACAAGAACACCCTGGGTCGTGCGTCGACAAAGAGCACGCGGACAAGCGACTCGCCACTCACTGTTGCTCGCACGTCTCGGCGCAGTTCCAGCAGGGCGTGTCGTGGAGCGGGCTGTGGACGCAGTATGGGGACGTGCAATAGTCCTATCAGCTGCACCGTCAGAAACAGCGATACACAGGGAGGGTCCCCAGGCTCACTATCCACCATGGAAGACTGTCACGGAGGGCAAAGTGGCCACATTCGTATTGCAGCCATTTGGGTTCAACGACCTCACACATCGCGCAGGCAGCGAGGATTATCGGGCTTCATCCTTCCCTTTGGCGCGTATTTATGCCGACGAGTGCAGCCGTCGCGTCATACCCTGTGCAAAAAAAAAAAAGGTCCTTGTGAGAGGCACTCGACCGGATGGTCGAGCCTCGCGGATCGACAGCTCGAGAACTGTGTTGATAACGTACGAAGTTTGGTTATACTGTGGTCTGGCCCATGACCGAGCCGAGGCAGTACAGGTCGACTGTCCGTCGGGGTGCGACAGCCAGCAAGGGGAGGGTTGGGTGGGCTACGTCCATTTCAATGCCATGGGGAGATGCAGCGCCCGCCTCAGACGGCGCGGGCCCTCTCAGCGTGGTGGTTCGTAAGCGGTCTGATCCTGGCAACAAATCGTGAGGGCACTACGTACACTTCACCGCGGTGATGCACTGGTGAGAATTCGAGTCGCACACAGGTTGGCACACGTTCGACAGGGTCGACGAAAATCGAGTGTCTTCTGAAAGCAAGAAGAAAAAATAGTACAGGCTGTACTCTACACACCCGGTCCAATTGCGTCGTGTAACACTAATGTTCCTCGTCCTGGGGGTAGGTATGGTATCCAAATGTGACGATCTCAGAACAAAGTACGACAGAGGGAATTGGAACGCCTTTTGCTCATATGGCAACGGGGGTGAACACCCCTTCTGCTCCAGACACAGACGAAAACACACCCATCTTCCGTTCTGGACTCGTCCCAAGATCTCTCCCCGATGAACCAGAGGTAACGCTCGTGGTGTCTCTGACTAGCACGCTTGGACGAGGCAGCTCGCTAGCGGGGCTCACAGGCTCGGCGAGAGACTCTTCTATAGATGACGTGTCCGACAACGCACTGTACACCCCTTCTTGTTCCGCGCGTGGCGATTTGACGGGCGTGGTGGAAGAAATACTGGCGCTTCGAGCACCAAAGAATTCGCCCAGCTTCCTCGTAAGTGGCTGAGGAGGTGGTGACGGAGTACCAGCGGCGGGTATACTCGATATCGCTGTCATACCAGGAGAATTTTTAGTCAACGGTTCGGTTCGCCAGAGTTTGAAGCCCCAACCCCCCGCGGCCGGTACACCCTTCTTTGGTTCTGCCTGGGAAGAGGGTGGTGCCACTGCAGATCCACTCCCATTTGGTATCGGGGCACCGACATTGTTTTCCTCTATGAACCCCCGTAGAGCCTTGACGCATAGCTCCGACGCCTCTCTTGCTTCGTTTGCCTCGCTCAACTCGTGCTTTGCCTGCTCCAATTCTGCCTGCACAGAATGGAGTTCCTTGCGAAGCGTCTCGGCCTCGCCAGACTCCTCAGGCTGAAAGACAAGGGGGGGAGGAGATGCGCCGCCAAATATCCCAGGCGACCGGGGGAGAGATGCCAACTTGTTCGCCAGCATTACATTGTCAGGTAGGGCAGCACTGGTGGAAACCGGGCTGCCGTGGGGCGAGCCACCCTCGAACTTTGCAAATCCCGAGTCTGAAACAGACGAGATGCGCCGATGCGCATTGATCCGGCTAGCGCTAGAACCCGTGAGCGGTGTAAATGACGCTCGCTTCGATGTTTGAGGAGCTGCCAAGGAGGCAAGACCAGCTCTGGAGAGATCCAGGGGCGATGGCACTTGGCTTTGCCTTCGACTCTCGGACTGGAGACGCATCAATCCACGCCTGCACGCAGCGTGAACGAGTGGCCAAGGCGCAAGACGGGCGGTGACATACCTGCTCTCCTCGACCTTTGACCGCAAGACGGAAATGGTCTTTTCATCGTCTTCTGCCTTGCCGTTCGCGGTGTCGAGCTGCTCCTGCAATTTGGCGCACTTGTCCATCATGTGGCTCAGGCTGTCCGTGAGGTCCTTCTCCCTCGCTTGAACTCGAGAGAGAGACTGAGCAAACTCGTCTCGTTGACGAGCCGCCTCCGTCAATGACGACCTGAGGTCGGTGATGATGTGTGCAAGCACCTGTGGGTCGAGAGACTGCGGCCGCTGGGGGTCGCCGATGGGGGTAGCTGGCGGAAGCGACTCATTGTCGAGCTGACGCTCGAGCTCGAGGGTGAGGTCGATGGAGTAGGGTCTTTCTCGGGTATCGTCCATGGTAGACTTGGTAGCGTGTCGAGCTCGTAATGTCAGGCGTTCAAAATATTAGCATGCTCGCCGCGCAACACGAACAAGGTCAGAGCTGTCCGTCACCACTTGCCTATTTTGGTCATCCCACTAGCCACGTGATTCATCATACATGTCCTACTAGTACACTCTAGCACACCGCCGCCTGTGTAACATCTTTTGCTTAAATCTGTCGCAGATGCGACTCTCATCACCCTCCGCACTTAGGTGTGTGTCAGGGGATCGACGCAGATGATCCCGTCGCGCTCGCTCCACGGATATCCCCACCGGTGCAGCCATTCTCTGACACCTGCAGCGAGGCGCGCGCGTGAGGCCCCCCGCGCGGCGTCCTGACTTCCTGTGTGCTTTTCCTCCCCAACGATGACATATGCTGGAAAAGAAGTCCTCAGAACAGAAGAGGTAGCATCGAGGAAGAGCTCTGACCAAGTCCCAAAAAGTGTTCCCGTTCCAGCTTTCGAAACTAGTCAGTGCATCCAAGAAACACAGCTGAGTGCGTGTGAACACTCACCGCAAGCACGAAATCCTCCAGCACCTCAGCGGCCTCATTCGAGTGCAGTCCGTGTAGGTCGAGCATTGCTTCCGTCCTTTCCTCCGAAGACAATTTCGATTCACCGCCAACGTCCTTACTTGCGATACCCAAACATACCCCCAAACCGCCGCCACACGCGCGTCCTCGTGCGCTCCGATCTCCCAGATCGTCCGACCAGTTCAAGTCTCGGCTCTTGACTGCCTGCTCTGCGAGCTTCGCGCGTTCCCTAACCAGCCTTCCGGCGGCCTCTGTCATCTCATTGCTCATCTTCGCGTTAAGATCGTGCCCTTCACGACTGAACCGCTTAGCGGCAGCACCATCTCCCCGCCTCCATGCATCAGCAGCTCGCGAAAGGCAGGCGTTTCGAGCAGCACCTAGCTGTAGTGCGCGAGAACGGTACGACATGTAGAGCGTATTTACCGACTCTCCGGTCGGTAGGGTCGGCAGCAGGGTCGGAGGGTGCAACCTGATACGTGGAGAAGACTTTGGCGCGACAATCGTCGTCCGGAGCTGCAGATTGTCAGCAGAATTGGTGCTTGAAAGTGGTTCACGCCGAGCCACCATTGCCCGGTCCGGCAGCGGCGTCGGCACAGGCCGTTTGACTGCAGCCGCAAATCTTGTGCGGCCAGGATCATGCTGCCAATTTCCATGGGCCCTTTTGTTTCTACCGTCAAAACCTAATGCAGGAAACTCGTCCGGAGGTGGGCTGGAAGCTCCAGTCGAATTCCCGGTGTTGTGATGCAGGCTCGTACGAGAAAGCGCGTTCGTGACGGTTGTAACGTCGACATCTTTGGGTAGGTGGTGCAAAAATTCACATTGATCTTGCTTTGCACACGTACCACGCAACCAGAACCGACACAATGCGCGCTCGAGATCATGACTGAACATGAATGGATCAGACACGGGGGCCCAAGGAGAAAACGACGTAGCTTACCTGAATCGACAATCTGCTCGTAAGCATTCACCAGCGAGGTAGTATCGGCACACCCGATTTCCACCTGGAACGGGCCGTGCACTTGCGCCCCTTACAGCTTGCCTTGCCACGTTCGGAAAGCCAGATCGTCCGCCGCGCGGCGCGGCCGCAGGACCGTCCCTTGTGACCAGTGTGATACGGCCACCCATGGATTGCATTCGCACCTGCGAATGCTGAGGGGGGGATGGTAGGGCACGATCTATAAGCCAAGCCATAGCCTTCTCAAAATCATATCCATTCTGAGCAAGTGCTTCCTCGAGCTCAGAGGGAGCGAGGGTCGAACCAAAGACAGAGCTCAACACGTCAAGGGGGGTCATGCCGTCAGTGAGGTAGCCGGACGTATCTGGGTCTTCGCCTGGAACATCGTATTGAGAATCATAGTCGTACCCAGCCGGGTAAAATCCAGCACGGAGGTCGTCAGGGGAGTGACTCGAGAGGGCAGAGTCAGACCATTGATCAAAATCTGTAACTGTGATTGGATGGAACGAATGAGGCGCCGTCTTCAGCGCAAAGGGATCAAAGGGGTCATCTTCATCCTCCTCCTCGCCTACCCTCGTGGAAGAACGGAGTTGGCTCGGGGTAGCAGCCCGAGAGGGAGCATTGTGATCTGGAAGGAGGGGAGCAGCGATCGCAAGGTTGGACGTGGCCCTGAGTGGGCTGTGGGACCACATGTCAGGTGATGGCGTCTCCGTTCTCCCATAACCCGACAAGGTAGCAGGGTTGGAAGAAGCAGCCGACAGTGGGCGTGGAATGGGTTTGAATTCTGTGGCTTTGGCACTGAGCAATCTTGGAGAAGAAATGGGCGACGCAGGAAGACTCGCGGCGAACTGAGCATGGACCTGAGTGGCTTGGGAGTGCGCGAGAACGGGTGAGTTCATAGGTGACACACTACGAGCGGTGATGTGAGGCGGCGCATTACCGCTGACGAGCGGGGACGCAACAGGGGTGTGTGGTCTGCGAAACCCGATAGAAAACGGGGAGTTTGGAGTTGAAGAAGGGGTATCGGGTCTATTTGGTCGAACAGAGGGAGACGATGCCCTGGAAGAGGGCCGAGACGGGCGTCGGGTTGGCGTGAGGAAGAGGAACGGAACGCCTGCAACGTCGTCGCGGTGTCTATGCATAAGGTCGAGGACATGTTGTTCGAGCTGCAACGGAGCTGGATAAGATGGGCGAGACGGAGACAGGGAGAAGGCTCTAACCATATCGTCATCGACGCCGCACTCGGACTTGAGCACGCCTTTGAGGACGTCCTCTTGTTCGTCGGCGAGCAGGGACGCCACTTTGTTCACTAGGGCAGTGCTGACACGGGTTGAGTCGTCACCGTCATCGGCGTCGTAGCCTTCGAGTGGAGATCTGTGCTGCCGAATTATGGCGGACAGCTGCGCGCGGGTGTGGGGAAACCGCTGAACTTGGCCACCAAAGCCAAGACCAAGCTCAGCTGTGCTGTCGTTGGGGCCAGCCGCGCCAGACGGGGAGAGCGGGGAGGGCAGCATCAACGTATCGGGCATCGAGTGGTGGTGGTGGGAGATGGGTCAGTGATCGGTGCATGGGCCGTTGAGCGGGGACCGCTGCATAAAAACAAGTTGACGAGGACCGCGCTCGTCCGCACAAATACATAACGTTAGATTTCAGGCTAACGACAAGGTGCTTCATTCGTCCCACTGCACAAGCACATACTCTTCCCGCCAGCATTCCCTGTCTTCTCGTCCCTCGTCATCCAGGCAGCAGTCTTTTGCACAAGAAAATATCATGCAGGTGCCCCATTCCATTCCACGACTCCCCGCCCCTGTGTTTCGTTTGAGCGCATCTTGTACTGCTTTGAGCCTCCGTTCGTCCGTCATTCTCCGTATATCCACATGCTTGTCATCGACGGAGTCTCTCAGGACGTTAATTAGGTTAGGCATAAGCTGGCATTCGAATACGCGGCTCGATTTACAGCAGGGACACGGTGGGATTGAGTTCGTGCTGTAGGAACGTTTCGTCGGCGGAACGACCTTGAAATTGGCCTTCGTGATGGGGAGCGGTGCTTGTGCAACAGCGGGGAAGAGTGCTTCGAAAAATTTATCTGATGCGAAAGGCAGAGGGATGCCTTTGAGCTCGTAACTGCAGGGCACTAATTCACGATCTAGTCCAGACACCTTCCACGGCGATGACCCACCGAAGACATTGCTCTCCCACATATCCGACGCGCTTCGCGAACCGATCGAACACATTGTCGATCTCCGGCGGGTTTTCATACGTTTCCAGCGCCCAGCCGGCATCTTTTCCGGTTTTTTCATCCGTTAAAATGGAGTCATCCATTTTGGCGCCCGCCGGAACCTTGGTACTGGAGGACTGTGGAATGTACTCGGATACTGTCGACAAGTATACTGCAGGATAGGACGGTGCTGCAGCCCAGAACGACTCTGCCACTCTCATCGAAGTCATAGCTGTGGTGAGTAAATCCTCAGATGAAGAGCCATCGCTCTCCGTGTCGCTGCGACCGTCGTGATCTTGCTCAAATAGATGGGGGATGTCGGTCGCTTGGTTTCCGAAAAGTTGGTCACCAACACCAAATCCTGATGATGTGGCGGTGGTTTTCGCCTGAATGGTTGCGTAGTTGGCGGAACGGGTATGAATATTGGAATGACTACGCACGGAGAAAGGGTTGGCCAAAGTTTTTATGTCTGAGGGAAGGGAGGTGCTTATCTTCTGCCGCTTAGCCTTCCGTGTTTGCTTCTCCTTTAGCTTGGTTGCATAGGCGACGTTATACCTCAGACCGCGCCATGCGCGTATGCTGTCGGTACCTAAGGGGCGTAACCTCCTCATACCGGTGCATGCCTACCTTCCTGCCTGTCTTTGACATGCGGAGCGAGCACAACCCCATACGTATAACACACGGTCCATCGGACTCGCTTCGAAAGGACACCACACTTGTAGGAGGAGCTCCATCGGGTCTGAACAGGTCCTGCATTGGGACGAGGAAAATGAGGGTTCCAGGGAAGGTATGAACGCCTTGAAAAACGAGATACGATTGAATCTGCGTCGACACGCCGTTCGTACATTAGACAAGGGTAGAGCTCGTACAGGAAGACCGCCGATGCGAGAGACAACGGCATCTTTGATGTCAGCATCGGTCTCCACCCTCCCGTCGGGAATGCCGAGTAAGACGCCCGTCTCCGTGCCGACGTTGATCTCTTCGTCGGAATCGGACCAGTTGTCCTCCACTGATATGGGCATGCTGTGGAAGGTAGGGTCAGCGAGGAACACATCAGTGGTGGCACAGTGGGGATCAGACATGCATGAATGGTAAGAAATACGGAGAACTCGTCAAAACGATCAGCGAGAGGAAACCTCACGCGGAACATATCAGACTCGTCATCTATGTGTTCATCTGGTGGGGGAAAGGGCAGGCTGTGTGCTCACCTGGCTTGGGGGCGTCGAGCAAAAGGACGGATGGCTCACGGACGCCATCTTTATCCAAGGCCAATTGCGGATGGGAAATTATCTCCTTGTTTGGATGAGAGGGATCCCGACTGTCAGGTTTGGCGTCGCCTACTCGCCTCGGTGTGTTTGGTTTCACTCGCTGGGGATGTCTGCGCCAGATGCACGGACGCGTAGAAAGATCAGTTTACAGCCAGCCAAGGTCTTTTCTATTTCGTATGTAGTCTGTTTCGACCACCCCGCCGCATGCACTAATCAACCACAGACTTGGCACCAACGCATTCCCAAAGATAGTCCTCTCCAACATTCTCTTCGTCCTGGCACTCTTTGCTGCAAAGGAGTCTTTACTCTCTTATGATGTTGGTGTCTTCTGGGTGGTCATGAGGGTCCTTGCCCTGGGCGCCGTGGGTATGTTAGTTTGGGAGGGTATGACTATGGGGTTCTCCAACGGACCCCGTATTGAGGTAGGCCATCGTCACCGAGTTGTTTCGGCGTCTAAGAATGGTGCAGTGGACTGCGTTGGGCGTATCTTCGCTCTTGCTCTTTGTGCAGCAGGCAGCACTATATACTGCCCTCTATCGACTGCCTTCCCCTCGGTACGTTCGTCATCTCGTTCTGTTACGATGAATACAAGGTCACCCTCCTCTAGTGTCCTACTATTTGTTCATTTTTCCTCTTCGTGGGTAGACGGGATGGTAGCCTTTCCTTTTATCTGCCGGGAAATTACTCAAACGTCCCCTCCAGACATCCCGGCCCCTCGTTGTGCTCTTCTCCTTCGTTCTCTCATTTTTCGTTGATGTCACTCTATTTAATAGACCTCCCTCTGGCATTTTCCCTGGTTATATCTGTCTTATACTTCATGGCTTAGCTACCTATGCCTTGGAGCATCTTCGCGGTGTCTTGTTACCTACGATCAGTCCTACCCTCGTCACTGCCGCGAGTACCTTTGGCGCTGCATTACTTGGCCTCCCCCTTTATGCTTTCAGGCGAGCACTAGTGAGTTTATCTCCAGTATTGGTGGTTCTTCACCTGACCCTCTAAGCTCGATTCCCGTCCATCACCTGTCGTTCCTTTGTTGTCCTTGGCCGTCCTTCCCCTCCTCGCTTTTAACGCTGTATTCTTGATTCCAGACACCAAAACAAAACAGTTCAATCCTCAGCAAGCTCTCCAGGTGTTTCTATTTTCCTACCCATCGGCGTTTCTTGTTGCTGTCGCGCTAGGATACCTTGGATTTTCCCAACACCTGCATTGGATCGACTTCGTGCTTAGTGCGATGCTCTACTTCGGTATGGTGGTTGACGGATGGGAATCTGTCTACTCACTTTGACAATCATAGCAAAATATCCGGATGAAGATCAGACCCCTTCGTCTTCTCGAACACCGATATCGAAACATGTTCGCTTTTACCTGAATTCCATCCTCTCAGATAGCGAGTCTAGAAAGATATTCTATTTTCTGGCACTCAATCTGTGTTATATGCTCGTGCAAATGCTGTATGGCGTCTGGACGAATAGTTTGGGACTCATCTCAGATGGTGAGCAAATTTATACAGGTTTTTCTCAAATTTAAATAGCGGTGGCAAATGTCTAGCAATCCACATGGCGTTTGATTGCCTAGCTATCGGTGTTGGACTGTTGGCTTCGGTCATGGCGAAGTGGCCGCCAAATGAGCGATTTACTTATGGGTAAGTTTCTGTCCCCAGTGCGTAGTCAATGGTCGTGCTAAAATTTTGTCTAATACATTCTGTTCTACTGTAGGTATGGCAGAATTGAGACACTATCGGGTTTTGCGAATGGGATATTTCTTATCCTCATTTCAATATTCATCGTGTTTGAGGCGGTACAGCGACTGTAAGTCATAATCCTACGGTGATTGTTGTGCTGATAACCCGAGGTCATCCCGTTTTTCAGGTTAGATCCACCACAGATGTCAACGAGCCAACTTCTGTTGATTAGCTCTCTCGGGCTTGGTGTAAACTTGTTTGGGATGTTCGCAATGGGGGGACACCACCATCACCATGTACGTATGTTGACTTGCCGGACATACCCTAAATAACATTGATTAATGTAGGGTCATAGCCATAGTCACGGGTTTGAGCACGGACATGGACACGAGCACAATCACGAGCACAATCACTCTCGTGCAGGTCACACGCTTGCACACGATAACCATGCTCACCACTCGAACAAGCATGTGTCTAGTTTACCTCGTCATGACCATGTCCACGTTACCACGGGATACTCACAACAAGATCCGCATCCAAAGCCCCATCAGGAACGACAAGAGAGAGAACCTTTGGATGCCCACTCTCATGTGGATGAGCATCTCGACAGGTCATATTCTGATCCGGGCTCTTCACCTGTTGAAGTAGAGCATATCCAGCACGGTTTGAAGTCTTCTACGATCAGAGAACGAAAGCCCCACTCTCGCGGCCCATCACTTCAAATTACGTTAGAAAGTGATCAATCACTCGTAACACCCCCGGTTCAGGTCCCGTTTCCACTGTCGTCCCCGGTGGATTCTCCGCTCTCTCCTAATTATCCTAGCACCTTTAAGCATGGCCACCATCCTGTGCATCACCATACTGCTCCTGAACATGGCATTCACACGAATGGGCATGACCACCACCATTGCCATGATCACGAAGGTCACAGTCACAACATGCGTGGGGTATTCCTGCATGTCATGGCAGTATGTTTCGTCTCTCTTTCAGGGGCAAAACTCAACTATTGTCAGGATACCCTTGGCTCGGTAGGAGTTATTATCTCGACACTCCTTATCCAATACTATGGGTGGACAGGATTTGATCCCATCGCTTCTCTCTTTATCGCTGTGCTCATCGTTGCCAGCGTTGTCCCCCTCGTCATTGATACCGGGCGGGTGCTCAGTTTAGATCTGGGAGACAACGAAAGTAAAGTTGAAGTGGCTTTGAAGGAGGTGTGTAACCCAACCTATTTTATGAGACCAGGCAACATTGATGCGTGCCGCTTTATGTAGCTTGAGTGTGTCGATGGTGTTGCCTCATATTCTTCCCCGCGATTCTGGCCAAAAGACTCTTCAAGCATCATTGGTTCCATTCATGTCCAGCTCTCGGTTTCTATCCCTCACTCGCCCGACGTGCCAAGTGGCAATAAACAATCGAATATCGACCTCGTACTGGAGCGTGTCAATGCGCTCTTGAAAAGCAGAATACCCGGACTGGAAGAGGTCACGATACAGCTGGAAGAAGCATCGTAAGGGTAGCATGTAGTGGTGTAAATTGGTGGACTTTGGTAGTGCTTACACCCGTAATTCAACCTCGATACTGGCGCGACGTTATTTCGGGATGGGTGACGTAAGTATCCTGAACCACAACAGGCCGGTGCAGCCCCCATCACTTAACCTGAGCTGCGACCGCAGACATCCACCGTTTTATTTGTAAAACCGACCTTGGCAGCAGAGGCACAAACCGGACACCTCAACTCATGGGAGCTTCAAAGGATGGAGAAGATTTAGCAGAGCTGAGGAAGAATATTGCGACAGGCAACCGAAAAGACAATGTTGTTTCTTCAGCTGGTGAGCGAACCTCATCCAAAAGCTAAACACGACGGAATTCTGAGTCGGGATTCAGGACTGTCGATTGTCTCTTATTGTACCGCTTCTATCTTCATGACCATCGTGAATAAGGTGTGTTACCAACTCGCATTCCATATTGTACAAAGCATTCACTTGGGCATAGTTTGTAGTGTCTGGACGTCAGTTTAACATGACCTTCCTTTTACTCTCTTTGCAAAGCATAGTCTGTATTGGATGCGTTATTGTTGTCAAGAAGCTAGGCATCATTTCGTTTCGAAATTTCGACACACAGGATGCGAAAGCATGGCTTCCCGTAAGCGCATTGCTCGTCAATGTTATATACACTGGCTCCAAGAGTCTCGTGAGTGTTTGGCACGTAGACTATCCCTTCGTCATCCCTGAATCAATTGTTCAAAGCAATACCTCACCATACCGGTCTACACGATTTTCAAGAATCTGACCATCATCCTTATTGTGCGTGTCACCTTGTCGCAGTTGACTTTATTCACTGTTGTATTTCAGGCATACGGGGAAGTCATATGGTTTAATGGGCGGATAACCGGGCTTACGATGATTGCTTTTTTATTGATGGCAAGTGTTTTGTTGTGACAGCCGACGGGCTTTCACTTACGAAAGAAAAGATACTCTCTTCGGTTCTTGCAGCCTGGATAGATGCGAGCAACCCACCCAGTGATATTCCACCGGCTAGTGCAGCCATGGGCATTGGCCTGGACCTGGTTACCTCCATGATCACGAGGTTACATATAGGGTACTTTTGGATGCTGCTCAACTGTTTAGCGAGCGCTAGTTACGCAAGTCCCCTTTTGGCCTCCCCTCAGAAAGATGCCGATGACAGCTCACTGACAGGTCTTGCTCTTACGGAAACGCATTAAAATCACAGGGTTCTCCGACTGGGATTCGATGTTTTACAATAATTTGCTGTTGATCCCGATACTGACCCTGTTTTCTGTTATCCTGGAAGACTGGGGAACAGAAAATCTTTCTCGTAACTTGTAAGCATGCGTGGTCACCTCGTGTATTACGTCGTATATGAACAATCAGGCATTTCTATCAAGCCCGGAAGAAACCCGACACTTGCTGCTATCCGCTATCGCGTTCTCTGGTGCGGCGGCAGTTGGTATCTCATATACCACTGCTTGGTGCGTCCGAACGACAAGCAGCACGACATACAGGTCTGGCTTGCATCATCGAGAGCGTGTGGAGGCTGATGTCAGATTGCAGCATGGTCGGCGCGCTAAACAAGCTGCCGGTGGCTGCATCAGGGATGCTGTTCTTTGGTGATGCAGTCACGATCGGATCAATTTCTGCGATCGGGGTGGGGTTTTTCGCAGGCGTCGTGTACGCGATCGCGAAAAACAACCAGAAAAGATTGGAGAGCAGGGGACAGAGTGTCCTACCGCTCTCTAGGCGGAGCTGATGTCCTTTCCCATGGAGTGTCATCGATTGCCGCGAGGTACAAGGGATCTGATCGTCCCTGGGACGTATACGTGACGGATATCGTTCTCGCTCACACTGGAGTGATGGGGCTGGTGGACGAGGGTGGAGATGGTGCGGGACGTGCCGCCTTAATGCCGGATATGGTGCGGAGGGGTCAGGCCTGCTTGAGAGGATGCGGCCGCTGACGTGTTCCGCGTTCCCAAGTCGTCGGCCCCGGTCGGAGTCCTGCTAGCTTGTGTCATCCTACAATATTGTCCTTAAATTCGTTCCCTGGCCCTTTGTTGTCCTTTGACTCCCTTCTGCAACCATGGCTTCACAATCGCTTCACCCCCCGAGGCTCGCCCACACCTTCGTCACATCGCCCAGTGCGCCCAGCACGCCCGTGCACAAGATCGAGACCATGCGCAGGAAGGCCGCAGGGCACAGCGGACCTCTGACCAAGGTCCTCGTGGCGAACCGTGGAGCAAGTTGATCTCCACTTCCCGCTCGACGATCTCCCTGACGCGACCTCGCTCTCGACAGGAAATCGCCGTCAGAGTGTTCCGGACTGCCCACGAGTTGGCCATGCACACCGTAGCGATCTATTCCTACGAGGACCGTCTCTCTGCTCACCGTCAAAAGGTGCGATCCCGGCCATCGTGTGTGTAGTCGCCCTAACACGCCAGATAGGCCGATGAAGCATATCAAGTCGGTAAAGGTTTGACTCCGGTGGGTGCATATCTCGCGCAGGACGATATCATCAGGATCGCTCTTGAGCACGGCGTCGACATGATCCACCCGGGGTACTTGTTATCGCTTATCTTATCATATTTGCGTTAAGTGCCTTCGCAGGTACGGCTTCTTGTCCGAAAATGCCGCGTTTGCACGCAAGGTCGAGCAGGCCGGTATTGCGTTCATCGGACCCACCCCTGAAGTTATCGATGGTCTCGGTGACAAGACTAAAGCACGTACATTGGGTATATGCTCCGATGTGATGACACGTGTATCCGATGCTGATACGACACCCTTCCAGCCATTAAAGTTGGCGTGCCAGTCGTTCCCGGGACACCAGGGCCTGTCGCATCGTATGTCGATGGAGAGGCATTCATCAAGGAACATGGTTTTCCTGGTGAGCCTCATTCTTGCGCGTGCTCCCCCATACGGATAATCATTCATTCGTCCGTAGTCATCATCAAGGCTGCCATGGGCGGAGGGGGTCGTGGCATGCGTGTCGTGCGCGAGCAATCTGACTTCCAGAACGCGTTCGAACGCGCTGTGTCCGAGGCCAAGTCCGCTTTTGGGGATGGCACGGTCTTCATCGAACGCTTTTTGGAACGACCTAGGCACATTGAAGTCCAAATTCTGGCCGACGCAATTGGCAACACTATCCACCTTTTTGAGCGCGACTGTTCAGTTCAAAGGCGTCACCAAAAGGTCGTCGAGGTTGCACCTGCCACGCATCTCCCCGAGGAAGTCCGCCAAGCTATCCTAGCTGATGCCATCAAGCTTGCCAAGAGCGTGGGATACCGGAATGCAGGAACTGCCGAGTTCCTTGTCGACCAGGTGGGCAGACATTATTTCATCGAGATCAATCCCCGCATCCAAGTCGAGCACACTATCACGGGTACGAACTTCATGCGTGCCCGTTGGATTTCGTTCTTGACACGCATTTGCTGTACCCGTAGAGGAGATCACCGGCATCGACATTGTCGCTGCCCAAATCCAGATCGCTGCAGGCGCAACTCTTCCTCAGCTTGGCCTGGCGCAAGATTCTGTTTCTCGCCGAGGCTTTGCCATTCAGTGTCGTGTCACAACCGAAGATGCGGGGGCTGGCTTCCAGCCAGACACCGGAAAGATCGAAGTATACCGCAGTGCAGGTGGTAATGGTGTTCGTTTGGACGCGTCTTCCGGTTTCGCTGGCGCACAGATCACGGTAAGCATGCAACAATGTCTGCAGTTATGTTCGCGTTTGACGTGCACCGTCGTATAGCCACACTATGATAGCTTGCTTGTCAAATGTACGGTCAGTGGTACGACATATGAAGTCGCTCGTCGCAAGATGCTCCGTGCCCTCGTCGAGTTCCGCATCCGTGGAGTCAAGGTCAGCCGACGTGTACGACTATATTCTCGGTACCGAGTTAATGTGCTTCTCAGACCAACATTCCGTTCTTGTTCCGTCTCCTCACACACGACGTATTTGTCGGCGGAAAGACTTGGACGACGGTATGTATCAGAATTCCAGAGTGCGCAGCATTTTTTATATTGTTTTAGTTTATCGACGACACTCCGGAGCTCTTCAAACTCGTACAGAGTCAAAACCGTGCTCAGAAGCTCCTTGCATATCTTGGAGACCTTGCGGTCAACGGGAGCTCTATCAAGGGTCAGTCTGGAGAACCAGGTATCAAACACGAAATTGTTGTCCCCACGTTGGAGAACCGCGATGACATAGGCGGTCCACCCATCGATACTACACATCCGTATCAGTTGGGTTGGCGAAACATCATCGTTGAGCACGGCCCCGAGGCCTTCGCCAAAGCCGTACGAGAGTATCCGGGCACGCTTATCATGGACACAACCTGGCGGGACGCTCACCAGTCACTCCTTGCCACTCGCCTTAGAACCATCGATATGGTTAACATCGCGAAGGAGACTAGCCATGCTCTTGCCAACGCATTCAGCTTGGAGATGTGGGGTGGTGCCACGTTTGATGTTGCCATGCGATTCTTGTACGAAGATCCTTGGGAGCGGTTGGTGCGTCGCGGTCGGTGGGTTTTCCGGTTTGGTCGTTCACGCGTGCTTTTTAGCGTACTCTCCGCAAGCTGGTGCCTAACATTCCATTCCAAGCACTAGTGCGTGGTGCCAACGGGGTTGGATACACTAGTTATCCGTAAGGTTTTAGATGCATTTGCGACGCTTGTTCATTTTTATTGCAGTGACAACGCCATTTACGACTTCTCCAAAAAAGCTGTAGAGAATGGTCTCGATATCTTCCGTGTCTTTGATTCCCTGAACTACTTCGGTGAGTGTACTAGTAACCTACGATTTGCAAATCACTGATCTAGTATAAATGCTACAGAGAATGTGAGGCCCAACACATCAGCGAGATTCTGCAGGCACTGACTTCGTTTAGATGAAGCTCGGTATTGATGCCGCCAAGAAAGCGGGAGGCGTTGTTGAAGCCGTTGTATGCTATAGCGGTGATGTCGCTAGCCCCAAGGAAACAAAGTACACTTTGGAGTACTATCTAGATTTCGTCGACAAACTGGTCAAAGAAGGCGTCCACATTCTCGGCGTAAAGGACATGGCTGGCCTGCTCAAGCCAGAGGCAGCGAAAATGTAGGTAGTCTGCGCTATGTTTCATGTGAGCAGCGCAAACCAAGTGGCACACTCCACAGCCTTGTAGGAGCTATCAGAGAGAAGTACCCCGATATTCCAATCCACGTTCATTCCCACGACACTGCTGGAATCGCGACCGCATCGATGATAGCGGCCGCGGCCGCAGGCGCCGATGTTGTCGACGTTGCTATCGATAGTAAGCACTAAAGGGCGTGTTCATACACGTATCTGGGCTAACTGGTATACAGGCATGTCCGGATTGACTTCCCAACCGTCGATGGGAGCAGTCTGCATGGCGCTTGAGCAAACGAAGCTGGGCACGGGCATCCGCTACGCCGATATCCAGGCACTGAACTCTTATTGGAGTCAGGTCCGTATGCTTTACAGCTGCTTCGAAGCTAATGTCCGTGCATCGGATTCGAGCGTCTTCGAACATGAAATGCCGGGAGGGCAGTACACCAATCTTATGGTAGGATTCGAACCTCTCGACTTCATTGTTTTACGTTGGCTCAATGGCTGTGTAGTTCCAAGCTGCGCAACTTGGCCTCGGAACACAATGGACGGGTATGGATTCTGTATTCACGCCTATCTAGATTTTCCCATTTACTGATACACTGTTGTGCAGAGATCAAGAAGAAGTACGTTGAAGCCAACGAACTTGTGGGTAGAAAATACCGTTAATTCCGTTGGATCTGCCTAATTCTTCTGCTAGTGTGGCAACATTGTCAAAGTTACGCCGTCGTCCAAGGTAGTCGGGGACTTTGCACAGTGGATGACGTCGAACAGTCTCGCCAAGGCGGACGTACTTTCCCGTGCAGATCAACTTGATTTCCCTTCGTCCGTCGTCGAGTTTTTCCAAGGCTATCTTGGACAACCTATAGGAGGCTTCCCAGAGCCATTGCGCACCAGGATTATCAGGAATAAGCCCCGAATCGACGGCCGCCCCGGTGCGACACTAGCACCTTTGGATTTCAAAAAGATCAAGGCCGATCTGCGCAGCCGATTCGGAAAACACATCACCGATGCAGATGTGACCTCGTACGTTATGTACCCCAAGGTCTGTTATTTCGTTCCCATCACCTGGCGCGGACTGCTCATGTTAACTCCGTCAGGTGTTCGAAGAATATCAGGGATTCGTGGAGAGATACGGCGACCTGAGGTGCGTGACCCTCTGGGACGGGGACTAGCCTGGATTATAAACACGTTATCTGCAGCGTGGTCCCCACACGGTACTTTTTGGGTCGACCTGCCACCGGGGAAGAAATGCACATATCTATCGAAAAAGGAAAGACTCTCATCATCCGCCTGATGGCAATAGGACCCGTGGTCGAGGGCCGTGCCCAACGTGACGTCTGGTTCGAAGTCAACGGCGAGGTAATGCCAACGCGTGCGCAAGGCCTTGACTGACTAAGTCCCCCCCCCCCACTGGTCAGGTGCGTGCGGTGTCCGTCGAGGACAAGAACTCGGCCGTCGAGACCGTCTCGCGGGAGAGGGCCACTTCTGATCCTGGCTCTGTCGGCGCACCCATGTCGGGCGTCGTCGTCGAAGTGAGAGTCAAGGAGGGTCAGGAAATCAAGAAGGGAGATCCTCTTTGCGGTCAGTGAAATCAGCACACGTCCACCGAAACTATATTTCTCAACGACGTTTTTATTTTCCGCCCCCGTCCAGTCTTGAGCGCGATGAAGGTGAGCAAGAGTGACGCGATCCCGTTTCCCGTCATCTGATGATGGATCTCCAGATGGAATCGGCCGTTACCGCCCCTGTGTCAGGCCACATCAAACGCGTCGTTGTCATTGAAGGTGCGTGGCTTCTAGTCATCTTGGAGCTTGATCCATGACGTTGGGTTGTCAGGCGACTCGATAAATCAAGGTGACTTGACGGTGGAAATTGTCCACTGAAGATGGTTGGGATGTCTGGCTGCAGGACCGTGTCACGAATAGAGCGCAGTATGCAATGTATATATATACTAGTCTCAGTGCGGGCGGGCCAACCGCCGACCTGTTTTGCTATCGGACGAGTGTCGTCTCTCGAGGCGAGTGGGAGCGACGCGAAGAGATCGTTTCATTACCGCTCATGGCTGAAAGGGTCCAGTACCAAAATAACGAGACATCACGACCCACGCTCCGCCCATTTCTGAGGTGCTTCTAATTCCCTGGTCACCAGAGCCCGGCGATTGAGCGACATTCTGATACGGTGGGAGCGCGTGTTGTTGTTGTTGATTATGCTGATGATGATGAAATACGTCCATCATCCAAA
>JBBPTT010000029.1:0-75676 GCA_038094175.1 Boletellus aff. lepidospora
GGGAAAGGAATTGGCAAGAAACCAGAAGGAGAGGAGTAAGAACGTCTTGGCCGAGCAGGACTAGGCTGGTGTGGGGATCCGGGTGGTAGTTTGTCCGACCAAGGGCTAGCCCGGTTGCGAGAACTGCCAGCGTCAGACCCACGGCGTCTCGGGGAGGAACGGTTCAGAAATGGAGCTTGAGCGTCGGTGGGTGTCGAAGGTGGGGTGCGAGGGAGAACGAGGACGTCGAGTTGGCGAGAGAGCAAGGCAAGCGAGTTCATTGCGACGGACGTTGAAGCCAAGGACCGTCCGAGTCCGAGTTAGCGCTACGCGCACGTGTGCACAACGCACTAGAGAAGATATCTAAACCTCTCTGCCTGCCCTCGTCCGAACCCAACTTTTTGTTCAGCACACACAGACGCATCCTGAACGTTCACAATCGCGCCCCCAGAGCACGCAACACATATCCTGCATGAGCATCGGCAGGTCGGTCCCCAGTTCGGCCACATACTCCACGTTTCGAAGGCGGACGCGGAAATGAACTGTTCATCCACGCATACATCACCACAAATCCAGCATACGATTGTGCCATGAGGAAGCTGCCCCGATGCAATTTCAGCGCGATCTTCCCGGAATGAACACGCTCCCTTTACAGAGACAAGTAATGCGCCGAAGAATTCACGGTACTGATGAAACTAGTGATACACGCAACATACGAAGCAGTCATGTACAAAACAGTGGCCCAGGTGTTCTTTCTTTCGTTGCGCAGTCGCCTTGGTTGGAGGTAGTGCTTGGAATTCTGCTTGTAGCTTCTAATCCTTGTCAGTCTCTCGGTTTGCCTGAAGAATACCTGCAATGGCCGTGTCCTCACGTCCCGCTTTCCAAACCCCGGTCAACTTTCCACTCCATTTGTTGCCTTTCCCTCCCCCTTTGACGTTGAGCTTATCCTTAACCAGCCCCCCTACCTCCTTTACACGTCTCTCAGACGAACCAATTATCATCAAAACACTGGTCCCTGTTACACTTTGTGAGGACGACGTCGAGGACAAGATGACGAGGTATTGGCTCTCGGGGGGAACGGTCCCTGCAAGTGTGGTCGCTATAGCGGACAAGAACCCCAGGGGGTTGATGGAATCGTCCACTCGGTGTACATGCTTCGCGAACACTGGATCCGATGACCGACCCATTTCCTCCACGAGGTTCTTTGCGATGTACCTTCCAAGCTCAGATTCCAGGTCATCAACCCGCTTCTCTGCTTTCCTGCGTTCCTCGACCACCTGCTCCACACGGGCCGGTACTTGAGGAGCCCCACAGCTGAGCGTCGCCGCAGTCGCCGTGAGCTGCTTGTGCGTATTGGTTAGGTGCTCGATAAGCCGTGGCCCGGCAAAGAAATATAGTCTGGCAGAGGTGGTGTTAGAACGAGCAATGGCCTCCGTTTGAGGGAGCAGAAAGAGTTGAAGATTGTGCAAACTAGGCAAGTGAGTGCCGCAACAGCTATATAATGTATTTCGTCGATGGTGCTATCTCGAGTGGTGGGCTAAGAACGTACGGATTTCGATCGATCCGATCAATGACCACAACCCTCATAACCCCACCGGTATAATCAGCAGGGATCACCTTCGTGAAACCACGCGCGTGGTCCTCTGACTTGTCTGATTCATTTGGTCTTTCTATCTCCTGGACCTCTACGTGAACATTGCGACCTTCAAAGACGAATCGGTTTGCTGTGGTTTGAACGTCTTGTATTTCGTCACTGGTCATGCTTCTTGCTAGTTCAACATAACATGGAGCGGGGGCATCCGTCAAGGACCATGAGAGGGTCTGGATACTCAAACGATGTTCAAGGACAGCGGACAAAAGGTGCTGAGAGGTATGCATGGCCATCTGCGCCGAGAGATTACGATAATAAACCTGGTGGGGTATGGACACTCACATGATCGTATCTGCGGTGCCAATCAGCATCTCCGAGCTTGACCACAACATTCGTTCCTACTGCGAATCGGAGAACATCCACTTCAGCATCTTCCACTTGGACATAGTGAACAGCATGTCCGCCATGACGCCTCGCATGTAGGACCTTCCAGACACTTTCATCAGCAGTTTGAACCAATCCGGTGTCTGAAGGTTGGCCACCTCCTTCTGGAAATACGATGGTATCGTGCAAGATGACTTCAAGGGTGGGAGCTCTGGATCCTGAAGACGAGGTGTCCTTTGTCTTTCTTCCCGGTCTGCTTGGCGCTGGATTGGATTGTGAAATGCGACAGTTCACGACAGTCGTCGCTAGCTCGCGCAGAAGGGGGTCGCCTTTGAGATTGGCCTCAGCTATGATAAGATCTCATGTCGTTTCCGGGTCCTCACGTTGACATGCCAAGAGACCAACGGGGATGGATGTGTGTGGATTAGACGGGACCTGGAGGGCGGAGGAGACGATTCTGTGGTATGTGGAGGGCGTGGCAGAAGCCAAAACCGTCGCTGCCGACATGAATCCTGAGTCTGTTGAAGGTCGCCGTGTGCAGCACAACGAATACGGCACGTGACTGTCTTCTCGGACCTCCACCTCCCACTGCTGGGATCGTTTCCTTACGCTCGGTCCCGTGTTCACGTCTCGTATCTCTTCCTTGCAGCACACGGGCGGCTCACACGGGCGTATTTGTCTGGTCCTATCGAACAGCCCTTGCAGCGGGACGTTCACTCCGACGCGACATCAAATCTGTCTGCCCTTGCCATTGCGTCTTACCAATGCTACTATTTTCATCTTCAAATCGGACGTTATATGGTGGTGTTCGTTACTCCGCCTTGCGTGAGTTCCCTATCCTACAGTCTTAGGGTTTGACCCGACTGCTAGTGGCTTACAAAAGCTGTCGGCCCGAGAGATTCTGAGGAAGCTGCTGCCCCAGAACAACCTGAGAACGCCCTCTGCGATGCATTGCCACGTTCATCTCGCGGCTCGTACCAGAACCAAATAGAAAAACGCCTCCTGAAGAAACTGGATACCCGGATGTCAATATTAGTATTAATATATATTCTGAACTATGTCAGTAGTTCCTGTGCTCACTACTCGTTGAGTTCACGCAGCAGAAAACAAACTAGGTTGATCGCAACAATGCAGCGTAGGTTTCTTTAGATGACATGAAACGCCGCGTGCTTGGAGCTGACATTAGTGTTACTTCCGACAAGTGCAGCGAGACTCCGAGGTTTTGAACAAGACCTTCATTTGCAGGGCCAGCAGTTCAACAATATCCTGAGTGCTCTATACATAGGATACATCCTCATGCAGGTGCCTTCGTAAGTCTCCATCACCATTTACTCTGCAAGTGATGACGTGACCTGAAACGGCAGCAATATGTTTCTAAACCGTATTGGAAGACCATCAGTGTATCTCCCAGGCTGTGTGGCTGTTTGGGGCATTATGTCTGTCCTCATGGGTAATATTGCACATCATTCACTCGCATTGTGCTGAGTGAGTCCCATCCAGGTACAACAACCTCGTAAATTCTACGTTGCTCTCCATTGCCTCGTCTAAGTTGTTTTTTTTTTTGGCAAGATATGCCAGCGCTCTTGTCACGCGATTCTGCATTGGTTTTGTTGAAGCCGCATTTTTTCCTGGGGCCTTGTTCCTTCTTTCCAAGTGGTAAGTTGTAGACACGTTCAGGACCGCTGGGTGTTACTAATCGTCCAATAGGTATAGACGCAGAGAATTGGGTGAAAGGACTGCCATCTTGTCTTGTGGCATCATGATCAGCAATGCGTTTGGGTCCCTTATAGCATCCGCGATTCTCGATTCTATGGATGGCACATTGGGATACGCAGCCTGGAGGTGATTCCGTACTCAACTTCTCAGAGTCGTTCTCAAAGTGTTGGACGATTGCGTTTTTACAGGTGGTTGTTTTACATCGAGGGGACACTTACTGTAGTTGTTGCTCTCTGCGCGGTCTTCATACTACCCGACTTCCCTTCGTCACCGTCATCCTGGCTCACACCTCAGGAACTCGCGTTGGCACGACTACGAATGAAAGAGGACGGTTTAGTAGATGAAGAGGAAACAGATAATCTGAAAGGGCAGGTGACTGGGTTGATGTTAGCAATCTCAGATCGGAAGGTTTGGTGGCTCTGCATTGCGCTGACGAGCATGGTTGTCTCGTTATCATTCAATATATTTTTCCCCACACTAAGCGCAACCATGGGATATAACCCAACGATAGCTCTTCTTCTATGCTCACCACCTTGGGCATTCGCCACGCTTGTAGGGTTCAGAATTTCGAGGTAATTGTACATCGGCTTTCGTTCTTTGGACTGGCACTGATGGAATTGTCTGCAGACACTCTGATTTGCACGGAGAGCGCTTTTTTCATGCTGCCATTCCTTTATTCTTTGGAATTCTCGGATTTTCCATGGCGATATCAAGTATGAACGTAGTGATCCGTTACATATCACTGTGAGTGACATCCTCAGTGCTAGACTTCAAGTGTACCTTGTAACATGTCTTGGAAGGTTTCTTATGGCTCAGTCCTATACCGGCTTTATTGTCTGCTGGGCCTGGGCGAGCAACTCGATACCAGGACCTTCCTCTAAACGTGCTGTAGCACTTGCTTTTATCAACTCCTTCTCGTCGCTTGGTAATGTGATTGGCTCGTGGGTGATTCCGGTGCCTTGATTTTGCTAGGCCTCATGCCTTCACAGCTACGTTTGGCCACCTAGTTGGAGCCCTTCATATGCAAAATCGTGTGCAATCTGCATCGTAACAAATGCCCTGTCCATCCTTATGTTATGGGTGTTCAGACAGCACCTAGGCAACCTAAATCAAGAGTTTGAGGAAGAAGAAGCCAGGTCGAATCGTCCAAAAGGGTTCCGCTACCTGCTTTAAGTCGGTGATCTAGTAGGGCACAACAAGGTGGTCATCTTGAGACTGTATTAAATCGATTTAATCACATCTATATAAGGGCCAGTTTCAGGTTTCCACTGGACTTCGTCAGGAAGTGTGTGCGAGATTGATCGAGAGACCACTTGGGAATAAGGTGCATGCTTCGGTAATTGCTGAGCCAACGGTTTTCAAGATCAACGCAGTCACAGACATTGCGGGTTGACAGCTTGAAGGGAGCAGCAGTTGGGATATAGCATCCACTTCCAGACTTCACCTTCCGAGACACTAGGTATACTCTTGCCCCTCGATTCGCAGTTACGGCGCACCGTTACTGACACAAGTATGGTAGGATTATGCTCCTCTCCACAGATACGAGCTGGCCACAGGGTTTACTTAACATCTTCAACGTCAGTCGTAACAGAAACGTGTCACACACCTCGTTATTATGCGTCGTATGACAGGCTCTTCAGCCATGTTGTGATTGAAGGTTCTTCCTTTCTCCACAGACAGGCCCCGGTGAAGACTCTGCGCGTGACGTCGCAGACTTTGTTGTTTTTACGGTGGTCCTGAATCAACAACAGAAACCCGTACCCTTTGTGGGGGTTAAGGACGACAAATGGATAGGCGCTGGAGGGCAGATCACCAGGTGCGCGAGCGGTACGACCAGATGCTGCGCCATTGTCCTATCTCTCACTTGTATGGGCTGAGCTTGCCGGGAACCTTCTTTCGTGTTTATTGCGGCGGCAAGGCCACATTTGATCTTCCACCTCACTCTATCGACCGTCCCCACCCCGTCGCGGTTTTCCGCTCGGCTTCTTGGAGGGGGAGCGGGACCTGGACATATTGTCTCTGGCTGGATTTACTAGGATGCAAGAAATCGTATGCCAAGACCGAAATCGCCAATATTGGGCCTGAGGAGCAGCGATGTAAGCCTCTTTGAACGGCCCCCTTTTTCTATGGCTCGACGATTTCTACAGTCGTCACAAATGGAAGATGCCATACGTTTACGGACTTCCTATCCCTGAACATAGCTACCTTTCGTTCCCCGTTTTCCGATGTGCACATTCTACGTAGGTGGTTTTTGCACCCAAACCATGTCGCCAAACGGAACCAAAGAACAACACTCGCAAAAGAATAAATAGCGAACACAAAAGTTACCGTAGAGGCCCAACGTCGTTAACCGATAAATGCAAACCGAACGGTCGGATGCATTATATCTGTGTCCTGTGCCCATTCGGGATAACTTCTTTTTTTTCTGCTGCCGCTTCAAGACTTCGTCGTCGACTTCGAGCTCGAACTCGCTCTCCACCTGTTCCATTCCTAACTTGTCACACGAACGAACATGTACCGGGACATGGGTCTCGCTTTCAGCTTTCCGGGATGTTTCTAGCGACGTCAGGGAAACTGAGGGTCTGCGTCCAAAAACACGCCTTACAACTCCAACGGGATGCACATACCTCAAAGAGGGTACCGCCCCGGGTCTCTTCTTTTGCCGTCGGTGAATTTCAAGCCTGGTCTGCGTCTGTCATGACAGGCGCCATGTACAGGGTATTCCGGGTTTCTTTGATCATGTTCGTCTTGGGTATCGTTGACGATGTTCTAACACCCACCGGGGTTCCCGTATTTGCGTCAGTCATCATTTGCAGAATTTTGATGGGTGACGGCGGAGAAGCGTGATGTGGTATCATACTACTGCAGCAGAAGATAATGATGATGTGACGACGCTGGTCATCATGAAGCGAGCAGCGCTGAGTAGACTACGGAACTAGTCAAGCCACGCTCGGCCGAGTATGCCGAACACAAAGAACGACTACGGTGCATATTTAGTCAACAGAGCAGACGTGCTACTACAACTTTCTACTATACGGTAAGAAAGCCAAAGCATGTAGAACCTAGACTATCACAGAGGAAATTATTGTCAGGCCATTCTCTGGCGGCCCCGTCACCATCCGCTCACTCGAGTCCGCAAACTTCCCGCCTTCTCCGTGTTCACCCGATTGACAAAGAGCCAGGTGGAGTTCGGGAGCATGTGGTGGCCCTGTGTCGAGTCGAGGACCCGAACAGTCCCGCAGAAATAAACGCTCGGGGATTTTTTTCGGTGATCCAGTTCGGCCGACCGACGTCTCTTCCCCATGAGCACCGTCAGATCCATCGCTTCAGGGTGGCAGTTTACTCAGGTCGGTGGAGGGCAAGGTACAAAGGACGGCGAATGGCTCCCGGTCTCGGGGTTTCCTACCACAGTCCACGTCGAACTCTTGAAAGCCAAAATCATCCCAGATCCTGTGAGAGATCGTGACCAGCGCTCTTCTGGTCGACGTGCTGACCGGTTCCCCAAGTTCGTAGGCTTGAACGAGTGGGAAGTACAATGTGATTACTACAGACGTCATTCCAGCGAAGCTCACGCTGCTGATGCGCGAGTTGATGCCACGCTGTAGGGGTCGGGGAAGCCAATTGGGCATTCAAGAATACATTCACCGTCACTGAAAAGGATCTCACCGCAGCAAACGCAGACCTTGTTTTCGAAGGGCTCGACACGTTTGCGAGGATCACACTAGTAAGCATTGTAAAGTCAGTTGCAACTGCATGACGTCGACGGGGTCAGAACGGCGAGCACATCCTCAGGTGCGTCGTGGCATGTCTAGTCGTTGTTGAACGTATTTTCAAACGTCAGTTAGCACCGAGAACCAGTTCATCGCATACAGCGTGCCTGTTAGGCGTCTCTTGAGGGCTGGTGCGAACGATCTACTGATCACGTTTGTCAGCGCATTTAAGAGGGTAACACATCGTCTTTGTTCCACCCGGCCACTCAGGCTGACGTACAAAACACAAGGGAAGGGAAATTGAGAAAGCCAATGGCAAATTCGACTTGTGGAACGGTGATTCCAGTCGCCTGCATGTGCGGAAAGCGCAATACAAGTACTTTCTTCCAGCTACCTTCGAGAGGAATTCTGATGGATCGCTAGCTATGGCTGGGATTGGGGTCCGGTTTTGATGACCATTGGACCTTGGAAACCCATCAAGCTTTACGCTTATGACGTTCGTCTTGCAGACGTCGACATAAGGACTGTAGTTTCGGAGGCGTTGGATGCGAAAGCTTCTATTGACTTGTTAGTGTCCGACGAACTGTCCGGTTTGGCATCCATCGCCGTGAAGGATCCACGAGGAGATGTAGTCGCGGAAAAGAAGATCAGGGTAGAGTCCCGCAACGCCCGTGTAGAATTCGAATTCTCTAATGGAGAGGTTCAACTTTGGTACCCTATCCATTGCGGAAAGCAATCGCTCTACACCGTTGTAATTGTTATTTCGGATGCTGTGAGTATCGACGGCTCTAACAGCTGACACAGTTGACATGTGCATAGGCTGGCCAAGTCGTCGATGCGAAGACGGAACGCGTTGCTTTCCGCCGCGTCCGCGTAGTTGAAGAGCCCCTCGTCGATCAACCCGGGAAGACGTTCCTGTTCGAAATCAACAATATCAGAATCTTTTGTGGTGGATCGAACTGGATACCTGCAGATTCGTTCCTTACGACGTCAGTGTTCCCTCCCTGGTCTATCGCACAGTTGATTTGCGTTGGTTCGTAGGGTGACAGCAGAAAGGTACCGTGCCTGGTTGCAACTCTTGATAGATGGGAACCAGAATATGATACGAGTTTGGGGTGGTGGTATCTACGAGGCAGACACCTTTTACGACATTTGCGATGGTGAGTTTCCGAAGCGTGCAAATCCTCTAGGACGATCAGTGACGTTGGACCCTTGACAGAACTCGGTAGTAAGTTTGGTTAGATCAAGTTTCGGGCATAGCTGTCTTATGGATTCCGACTAGTCCTCGTCTGGCAAGACTTCATGTTTGGATGTGGCCAAGTGCGTACGCTTCGATTATTCCGTCGTTCAGAAATTGAAGCAGGATTGTACTAGTACCCGGCCTACGACTCTTTTCTGAAGCTCGTCGAGATCGAGGCGGAGCAAAACGTCAAAAGGCTCCGCCGTCACCCGTCGATTGTGATCTTTGGTAGGCACTTCCTCGTTTGACGTCGCACTAGCTGGTGCTGAGGGGAGCTATCATGACAGCTGGCAACAACGAGGATTACGCCCTCGCGGAATCCCTCAACATTGTTGACTATTCTGACGAGACCTCCGACCATCGGAAAACGAAATTCCCGGGCCGCTTTATCTATGAACGCACTTTGCCTTCCATCGTCGGCAAGTTCTGTGACGTTCACTATCACAGAGGCTCGCCGTACAGCGCGCCCGGCGTGTGTACGACCGATACGACCCTCGGGGACTTGCATCAGTGTGAGTCACATTAGGAATGCGCAGCGGCGAATCCAACACCGTGATGGATAGGGAACGTCTGGCACGGCTCCCAAGAACCCTGGCACAATTGGGACATTCTCGCCGGACGCTTTGTGTCAGAATTTGGAATGTAGGCGGCTCCTTGACCCAGTGATTTGGGCGACGGTTTACTTTTTCGTAGGGAGGGCTACCCGAACATTCGCACCGTTGACTATTGGCTGGATGGCGACCGGACCGAGCGGTATCCTCAATCACGGTACGCTGGGAACAGTGATCAATCGTCATGCCGAGTCTAACGTGATCTCGGTAGCGTCAATAGCAACCACAACAAAGCGGCCGGGTTCGAACGACGGCTCGAGGTGAGACCCGATTGATGCAACCGGCATATACTTTTTGATCATCGGGTCGCGGGATAGCTCTATCTCATCGAAAATTTCAGACATGCATTCGATATGGAAAGGTGCGTTGACCGCCACACGTCGCTCAACGTCCGTCGAGAGGTTCTCGCACAGCTATGTATACTATACACAGGTCATGCAGGCCGAGGCTCTGGCGTCGGCGTACCGCCTGTGGCGACGCAATTGGCGTGGGAAGGGGAGAGAACACACCGCTGGCGTTCTGGTGTGGCAGGTGAGCGATTCGAGAACGTGCCAAGAGTCTCGTGAGACGGCCCGACCCTGTCAGATGAACGACTGCTGGCCGACTGCATCGTGGGGAATCGTCGACTACTTCCTACGGCCGAAACCCGCGTACTTTGCCATTTCCCGCGAACTATGCCCGTTTACGGTGGGCATAGCGCGCAAGGAAAACCAAACGTTTCTCGACGAGCTGTCCGCGGCGGAGTTCACCATCGAGACCGTCTTGGAAGTCTGGGGGACGAACAGCACCTTGACGGAGAAGAAAGCACGCCTGGAAGTCGCCTTGTTTGAGCCAAGTTCCGACTGGACGCATCGGTTCTCCGAGGACATCGTCTTACAGGCGAACTCGAGCACCGAGCTGTTCTCTGGCCCGCTTCCTGGCGAGCCCGTCCGCACCAAGTTGAGCCAGGTTCCTCGTGTGATCATTGTCTCTGCCCGCCTGCTTGACGAATTTGGAGGTGTTCTGGGACGTAACTCGAACTGGTATGTGGACGTTTGGTCACGAGGGCGCCGGACTTATGTCACGGTGGCAGGCCAGAGCCCTTCAAATATATCCAATTCCCTGCTATCAGAGATCTGGGGTTGGTTGTGCAGATAGGCGGCGACGGGGAATCGGTGCATCTTTCCACCAAGAAACCTATAAAGGGCATCGTTCTGGACGTCGAGGGTGCGGACGTCAGATGGAGCGACCAGGCCATCGATCTTGTCCCTGGAGATCCCCAGGTCGTTCGAGCTGCTGGCCTCGAGGGCAGAGAGGTCAAGGTTAGGTTCCTTGGCGATGGTACGGCATGAAACGCCGCGTCGTGCAACCGACGACGGCCGTAGCGAAGGCCCAAAGACATACGGGCTGGAGGGAGACCCATTATTCATTACTAACCACCAGGGAAGACACTAATGTTCACGAACAGCCAAAATCCCGGGAAGAAAGAAAAAGGCATGAATTTACAGAGAGTATTGCACGGGCACCGCAGAGGGAAGAGGAAAAATTATGGGACAGTCTAAATCTGATTTGGGGAGGGCATGCGCTGAGGGGGAAACACGCCTAAATACGGATAATGCAAGTCAACAGACACACAGCAATGCAGGACAGCCCCTTTCTCGAGGAGTAGGATATTGCGGGCAGGGGTAACTCGGTAGGATGACCAGGGGAATGCATGTAGCCGAAAAGAGTGTCACATGACGACACATTTGCTCGCTTCTGGCTGGTCGGTCTGGCCATGTGGCGAACGCTTCTCGATTTCGGCGAGACAAAGCTCAAAGACCTTGCCTGGAGACGGATGCTTGGTGGGATGGCCGAGGAGAAAAGAACGGGTACGCACCCACGTTGACGTTGTTCTTTGCGCTGGTCTCCACCCAAGCGGCCTTGTTGGATTTGGCAAGTTCTTCGCCTTCGTTGGGTTGGACCTGCCTGCTGTTCGGACTATAAGAATGAACGGTGTCGACAACGCAAATCGAGAAAGCGAGGCAAGTTGCCGTGCGACGAGGAACACGGCCAACATACCTTGATTGCAAGTCGGTCTTTGCACCCACGATCACGCAGGGAATGTCGTTCTTTCCACAGAAATCGAGGATCTTGTCGTAGACGATCTTGATCATCTCAAAGGACCTTCTGGACGTGACCGAGTACACCAAGACATAGCCATGTATGCCGATGGCATGCTTGGAGTTGAGGATCGAGTACTCGTCCTGGTGGCGGACAGGTTAGGTGTTGGGCGACCTGAGAAGGAGACTCCCAACCTGACCGGCGGTGTCGATGATGTCGCAATCGTATTCGACGCCCTGGTAGACGACGCCCTTGGAGAAGGTGCTCTCGATGGTTGGATAGTAGGCCTCCACGAAGTGGTTCTCTATGAACTGGATGACGAGGGAGGATTTCCCTGGGGTGCGTCGTGTGAGGCCGGCGAGGACGCTCGGAGCGGGGGCGGAAGATGCCTACCGACTGAGCGGGAGCCAAGGACAGCAATCTTTCTCTTCCTCATCGTGTTGGCGGCCATGTCGGGAGGGAGGGCGAACGAAGGACGAGACGGAGGACACAGGGAAAAGCCGGCTGGACGGAGGGTTGCCCGAAAAAAAGCGGGGGTGGTGACGGGGGGGAGAGAGAGAGCCTGGCCGATGCTCGCGATGACCGAGCGGGAGGACGACAGCAGATGCCAGCGCTGGTGCGATGGTGGCGAGACGCGCGGGGGCACAGAGCTCGTCTTGCGACGCCGTCGTCCTTGAAGCCAGATAACGCGATGCCGTAAGCAGCGCAACCAGTCCGCGGAAATGGCAACACGTGCAAGGTTACCGCACGTGACATTGCGCGTCGTCCAGAGGTTCGAAACGCGCACCGGCTCAGCGCATCCTCGCCATGTCGTCCTCCACCGCGTCCCCAGCCGACTCCCCCGCGTCCGCCTCCATCCAGCCCATGCACAACCCGTCCCAGGCAGCGCACGTCGTCGTCCCACAGGCCCCCCTCGGCAACACCACCAACGGGAAGTCGGTCGTGCCCGGCGTGAGCATGAAAGCCCTCCTGGCAAAGAAGGTGGCAAAGTCCGAGTACGTCCGTCGATCGCCCCGGCGTCGGTCGCTGACTGTCCCCAGCAACCCCAAGTTTGCCTCGCCCACCGACAACATGGTGACGCCAGTCACCCAGAAACTCAACGCTGCGAAACAAAAGCGCTTTGCCAGGTCCGTGGACGCTGCCCAGGCCCCGGCTATAACTGACGCCCCACCAGAGGTGCAAAGCCGTCGGGAAGCCTGTTCTCGAACGCGGAGAGGGAGCGATCGGACGAACGAGAGACCACGGACGATGCACGCCTATCGACAGCGCCCGCACACGAAGACCCCAATCCGTTTGAATGAGGAGCTGGTCGGTGGACGGACACTCGTGTTGTAAGAGCGTGATGATGCCTCGCATGTCTGTCGTAGCGTCGAGCCGTGTTGCTAACTCGTCCATCTCTGTAAGTTCGAATGATGCCTATGATTATTCCCACGCATTCCCCCTCTCTCGCATCCACCCACACCTTGGCCTCGCTGCCACCGACATGGCTGACGAGGACACCGAGCTCAGCCCTGACACGATCCTCTCCGCCCAAGAGATCGACGACGTCGTCTCGCAGTTCAGGCTGTTCAGCAGGCGACTCTCACCACAGTCGGTCATAGCCCCCACGTTCCTTCCGTGCTCCGTTCACCCCGCCCAGGCAGATGCACAAGTTCGTCAGCGAGCTCCCAAAGATGACAGAGGCCGATCTGGTCGCCTTTGGCCGCCAAGGCAAGCTTGCACTCGCACTGACATCGCGTTGTGTGCCCTCTTCCCCTCATGCAGCACACGTCATCCATAGATGACGTCTGTCCAATATGCTTCAACACCTTTCTCGCCACCCTGGCAGAAGAGGAAGTCGCCCATGCGATGGACTCCCCTGCCCATCCTCTCGACGAACTCGGCGTCACAAGGCTCCACAACACCTGTGGCCACGTGTTCTGCCGCAAGGAGTTGCGTGTGTTCTCGTCCCTGAGGAGCGTGCTAACGTGTTCCCAGCATCACGAGGTGGATCACGGACGGGGTCGGTCGCCTTTATCCTTGTTGCACACTCGGCTTTACCTCTTTCGCCAGCACGATTCCTGCCCGGCCTGTCGACGCCCGTTGGTCGCCGACCGGCAGTCTCTGGATGACCAGCCTACGCAGGGCTGGCTGCGGCCCTGGGTCGCTGATCCCGTCATGGTCGCGAGAGAGACCGGCCCTCCGGCCCATCTTCCGACCCTGTCCATCGATTCCTTGCGCGCGTTCGGCGTGCAGGACAATCGACACCCGTACACGGGCATGTACTCTTGACGTCGCCATGATTGTGATCGTCTACGATGTTTCTTTCCAAGTACCCTGCTATCTATTCCATTCAAGGTGCAGACAGAGATACTGTTTGTTATACGACGAGGTCAACCATCGAGGCAAGTAGTGTAAAAATCGAGCGTCCAGTTGAGAATACGAAACGCCAACGCTGGTTGTCAAGGAAGGTAGATGAGAACTGATCGGGTCCATGCATAAACAAAAACGCATATTCGTATGAACTTAATTCCTCCGGCAGCACCTGAAGAAGTTGCGTTTGAACCAGTACCACAAACACTGCACCATCCTCGTCAGCACAGCACATGCGGACACGCGAACAAACAGCTTACTCCAACGAACCGCACAGCAGCAAGTCCGAACGTCGAATACAAAATCACCGCAAAGTAGATGTTCTGCTTAGTTCGCAGCTCGGCTTCGTCCTGAACGGCATCCTGTGGCGTCGTCAGACCGTTGATATTTTCGATTGCAACCGCTAGCCCGGCGTTCGTGAGCATCCAGAACGCGACGAGCCGTGTGCGGAAAGTCTTGTTCTGGTCATCCATCGTGGGCTTCTCGACGGCCTCCTTGACTTCGAGCTTGGTCACGGCACGCATAACTGTTTCCTTGAATACAGCATCAACGTCCTCTTGAATCCGATGCGTATCCTCGACAACGGGTGCATCAGCGTCCTTGCTCTTCGAAGACGAGACCGACGGGAGTGCTTCAGCCTTGTCACTGCCTTTCGTACCCCAAGAGACCTGTCAAGAATGTCGGACGTGCTGCGCGCATCCAAGTGTCAATCAACTCACGTCATGCAAGTTGCAAAAAGCGTAAACGTTGAGGACATTAGTGAAGCTTGGCGCCAAGCACAGATATTGGAAGAAACTGGAAAACATGTGCCAAGGGTCTCGCTGCAAAAGTTAATTTCCGATGAATTCTTCCAAGAAGGCAAATAACTTACATAGAGGAATGATGCAATGAAGTAAAGTCCTGGAAACAGAAACACCAATGAGCAGCCTCTCAGTCCACCCTACAACTACCTACCGAATGTAGATATCATTGCAGCGATCAATGCACCAACCGGTGGAGTGAAGAACGTCACGATGACTTGCATGGTAGTCTTGTTCTTCAACTCGTTGGGTATATTCTACAGGAATACGAGTGAGTTGTTTACAAATCAGAGGCGACTGTATACACACCACGAACGCCTTGATCGTCAGCCAAAACGAACAGATAAGCAGGTATACAGCCAGGAAGGCGTAGACCCTGCAAGGAGTGAGCGAAGAAATGGCCGTTTGTAACGCACAACCAACCAAAGAGTAATCGCATAGGCAGTTCGTTCGCCTTTGGGCCTATTCCCGAGAGCCAAGACAAACTGTGATAGGGTTCAATCAACTATGCGTGCATCCCACACTTCAAGCGACTCACTTGCAACGCAAGGAATGCCAGGTATATCCACTTGAAGGCCAAGTTCACCCAATGAGTCTGATTGGCTCATTAGCACCACGAAGACCAGCAAGCCAAAGTCGAGCTACGCACAACATCAGTAGTTCCGAAGATGATGATGTTCTGCGAAGGCAGTAGGTCGATAATGATACTGAACGTCAACCATATATTGGCCAAAGCAAACCACGAAAAAATCAACGAAAAGATGTTGTACTGAAGAGCGTTTGAGCCAGATCAGCAAGCCCTGAGAGAAACACTGCATACCAGAGCCTGAATGTGGAAGAAAAACATTCTGATGATTCCATGACCAGAGCGGTAGAGCTGGAAGAAGTTCACTATAGCATACTACGATAACTTGGATTTAGCGGCGAGGAAAGCGTCGGCAGATCAGGCACTCACGACTGAAGCAGCGAAGGAGCCATTCAACCAACGACGACGTTGACCGATCAATTCGACTGCAGTCTCTGGAACATCTGTCTCTGCTTTCGAAGGCTTCACATACGTGAGCGTCCAGCGGTCGCCAGCTTTCGCCACCAACTCGAAACACAGGATGCGATCCTCGGCCAAGAACATGTTTTTAGTGAAGATGTTCATGCCATAGATACCCTTCGCGCCAAGACGATCAGCGAGCGAGTGGTCACCATGAAAGTACTGTTCAAGGGGGCGTCCAAGGATTGCACGAAACCTGTATGCGGAGAATGCACCAGGAAGCACCGATACATAACCAAAACTGCTTTCAAGCGGTTTATCTATCGAGAAGTGTGAGATGCATGTGTAAGAGCAACACGACCAAAGGGATTACCCAGAATGTTGGACATCTTGTACTCGAAGTTCTGTGCTGCCACCAAGGGGTTCAGAAGTTTCCTGCCCCCTTCAATCATGGCATGAATTTCGCCACAGCACCCTCCCAAATGGGCGTCATTGTAGAAGGCTTCCCACAGGTAATAGAGAGATTTATGTCCTGGTTTCGTTCCGGCATCGATAAGGATGCAAATATCGGGCTACAGCTTACGATCAGACCGTAAGCCGGAAACGGAATTGGGACCCATACCTTCAACATGCGCCCGATGGCGTTAAAGAGCCAACGATGAGAGTTGATCTTTTTCTGATTCTTAGCCTTCAAGACAAATATGATCTGGACCGGGACAAGATTGTTGGGATCGTTCTCATGAGGAAGAACCAATTGAGGTGTGGGGTCAACGGAAAGTTGAGTGGTGTACTAGAGTGCCACGTGTCAGAGAATGCTCGCCAGGAATGAGAAAAACCGTACCTCGAATATGTGGGCAACAGTGTCCTTGCCGTCCACCTGCTTCTTCATAACACCATCTTGGTAAACGCCCACTGTAGCCAAAATATCAAGAACACTCTTATCCATTGGCTCCAAACCGTCGACGATGAGAGCAACTACGATCCTTTGCCAACCTGGCATGCCTTCCTCTGCTGCTCGCCGCCAATACTTTGACTGCTTTGTCTTGCAGATATCACGGATGTTCAACATGACACCATGAAGTGTGCGCGCATAAAGGGTCTTGTCTTCGTTGTAAGATGTAACGGCAATGAGGAGATCAGTTTGACGGTTGTAGAGCTTGGGACGTAGTGACCACCCATCTGCCTCGCTGAAATCATCTGGGTCGACCGTAGCAGCACTATAACGCATGTGGCTGTTTGGGGTTTCATCAGGGCCTCAATGAACTAACAGAGCCCAGATGTACGCACGAAAATTCTGTTGTGCTGGTCATTGCGTATTTTGCTTCGATTGCGCTATGAACTGGGGTAGGGACCGGATACTCGGTGATGAAGTTGCCCTTGGTAAGCTTGACCTTGCGCGTCACGCCGCGTTTGATAGTCTGGCGACGTCTCCAAGCGGTTTCGACACCGTTGGTAGACTGCGACATTGCTGAGCCGGGGCGGGCATAGGGATCACCGAACGCAGACGGATCGGCGGGGCTGCATGGGCGAAATGAGCGGGACAAGACAGCCACAGGAGCCACGGGGCCAAGACGTGACTTACCCTGGGGGATAATAGCTGCCAACAGTGTAGCTCTCACCTCCCGTCAACGGAAGTTTTTCGGCGTATTCTTCGTCAGCGTAGGCCGCGGCACCAAACTCGCGGGGAAGAGTAGTAGTGCTCTCGAAAGGAGAATTGGAAGCACTGTCGTACGCCCTTGGCGGGGGTTCTTGAAAATGGGTTTGGCGGGGGCGATCAGCAAACGGATCACCGTATGTCTCGCCTTGCGATGGGGAGGACATGAGAATGGGAGCTGGATGTGAGTGTGAAGGACCTGCGGAGAGGAAGAGGAAAAACTTTGAGATGCGCCGAAGAAGATGGTAGTCGAGAACAAACCCAAGCTTGGGCCTCAGAGCAACAGGTTTTGCGGTCAAAACGGAAACGGGCGATGTTATACACTGCCTGGGGTGGACCTCTGTCACCCCGGTGCCACTCTTCGACACAAACAACAAAATGCTTATTCCACATCAGTCAAGTGTTTTATTCGAAAGTCAAAATGTTGTCTCCATGCCGCCAACCATCGACAGGACCCCGAAGTGCACCCTTTGCCGCAGCCAGGACGACTCGGCACGCCTGACCGCTGAAACACCCGCTGGCCGACATGTATCTAGCATCGCCAACGACATTGTAACCTAACCAGGTTGAACCGATCAACCGGTCCCAGACCCGTACAACGCCGCACAACGCCGCTCGAACGCATTCACCATCAGTTTCGAGACTTGTCCAAAGAACGTCGCAGAGACAGTGGCATGCATCGGGTTTGCAAACGCAAAGGCGAGGTCCAGAGTGACTAGTGTCGCAGGACGAGTTCGCGGAGCAAAACTCCTGTCAGAAGGCGTCGTCGCGAGAGGCGGGGAGCGAGAGATGGGCTGCAGACGCCAAACCGTGGTCAGCGTTTTAAACAACGGAGTGGAAGACGAGACCACTGCCTGGCATACCCAAGATGAGTAATTTGTAACATAGAAGACACAGGTAGCACTTATACCTCCACAGACTCGTGAGGCTTGCACGTCACAGTGCTGACATAGCTCTCTCTGAATGCAAGAAAGCCTACCGTAAGCTCAGCCTCGAGCACTGTCGTTCCGTCCTGCGACGCCTTGCTTTCAAGGATCCTTGAGCCAGTACAGTATGGCACGAAATTAGGATACGACTCTACGTCCGCAATGATTTTGTATAGTTCACTGTGCTGGTATCTGCGTAACTTGTGCGTAGGTGAAGCATCGCGTGTTAACCAGCCACGTACGGAAGGACTTTCCGCTCATGATACCTCTGCGTGTCCGGTTCGTTGTGGGAGTTTCCAGACGAGACATTGGCGAGGTTAAAGAAGGCCCTCCGTCGTTGTGCAGTGCAACAGGCGGTGTGTGTGGCACGCTGAAGGGCCCTTAGCATGTCAACGAAGCGTTCCGAGAACAATAATAGTGTCATGTCCGAATTGGATTCGCCGAACTGTGTCACATGCGCATGCGGCGTCGCGGAAAATCCCATGTGCCCGATGGACGAACACCCAACAGTTCGCATGTTGACGCTATTAGCCGACCACGGTGGAATTGAAATCACACACGAGTGGGTCATAATGTGACCAAGGCGGCTGGCACGATCTCACACGAAGTTACAAGGTTAATGGATTGAACATGAAGGCCATCCGATCGAAGAACGAGCGAATAGGTGTTTCCGGTTGTCATCTCCGTGGGGCGGGCCGGACCCTGGAGCCCGCCCCAGGCAGTCCGCTGAGATCGCCATCACGGACAGCGACGTGTGTTGTATGATCAATGGCCCGTGGAACAGCATTCACCCAGATGTACTTGACATTTTTCAGGCTCGACAGCGGATATCTCTTCGCATTGCAAATTAGGGGGGTAGAAACATAGTTATCCAGCAAACTCTGCGTTCTCGGTACAGTCTCTCGCAATCTGCAGTAAATTAAATCAACGCCAGACCGAACTATATGGGGATCTCACATGTCCTTCATGTCCGCATTTGTAGCAAGTTTTGTTCTTGCTCAGAGCCAAAGATGGTGCCCCGTCTGCAAAGGTCGCACCCGGCGTAGCGAGACAATCCCTTGAAACAACGGGGGTCAACATTCGCATGACCATGACATTGAGTTTTCTACCTTGCCATGTGGTTTGGACCTCCGCAGCGATAACACTTTACCGGGGGCAAGGTGGATGTATTCAACGCACGTCCTGGAGGCGGTACTCGAGACGCAAATCCAGGGCCCGCAACCCCCCCTGCTCCGCTCGGGCAGGCGCGGGCAAAGTGGCCGAAACGCCCGCAGTTCTGGACAGATCAATTGGCGGATATTACACTGAGAGGACCCGGGGCTTCCTCACATAGCATTTCTGACTGCCTTGGACTCTCAGATTGGGACATTCGGCTTGAATGTGTCCCACACCACCGCAAGAGTAGCACTGCTTGGCTGCGACAGTCCGGGGTGAGGGACAAGTCGAGGACTCGTGTCCTGGTTGGCGGCAGTTATAACAGAGACGTTGCTCCGAAGAGCAGTTCTCAGCAATATGGCCCACTGCAGAACGTTGACGTTGGGAGCGTGGAGCGGCCTGAGCGAGTGTCTGCACTCACAATTTCCACATTTGAAACATCCCTTGCGCGAAAACTGGTACGCCATATCTCGAGATCCTGGCCTGGCCCAAGGAATGAGACGCTGCGACGAGGAGGGACCGACGCGCACCGCTTCTTCCCACTTCCGACTGACCACTGAACCACTCCTACCACCTCCGGCGGATGAAGATGTCGGTGGATGGACTTGAAGCCGCCAATGGCGATCGAGTCCAGCTAGCGTTCACAATTTCACCTGCCCTAAAGTGGGGACCCTGTGGCGAGCTGATCGATCTGGACTTGTGGTGCTGGTCGTCGCCCATCAATCAATCAATCAGGCTCGCTCGCGGTCTGGAACGCACCACTAAAATCATGATGAACCCCCATTTCCGCTGCACATTTCCGCACATTCTCGCTCACCCGTAGTGAGCACCTCGCATCTTCTACTCCGCCTGATCGATCGTGCACGCGTCCACTTTCTGATCTGGTCCAGCGTTTCGTGCCCTTATAAAGGAAATGTCGTATGTGCCTTTTTTTCTCTGGGACCCACAATCCCCCTCGGGGATCATCGTCGTCACGCAGGCAAGCCATGCCGTATGTTTCACCTACTGGCGCTGACCCCCCGGGCCACATCTAGGTCCTCCTCCCAGCGTGGAGCCGACCTTAGCGCGCTCGCGTCCATCGCGCTTCTTGTGAGGGTGCCGAGCGACTTCCTCGTCAGGCGCGTATCCACTTTTACGCGGTCTCTCGTCCTCTCCCGCTTACAGCGCGTCGAACAGAGCATGTTCTTGCGTGGACGCCGTTCCACATCCTCGCAACAAGTGTCGTAACGAGCGACCTAAGCACGGCTCAACGTATGGAAGGAGGAAACTGCGCAATGATCCTAGGGCACGGCTGCGTGTGTATGAGACGAGCATTTGTCCTTGTCATGGTAAACGTTTGTCCAACTCTATGCGGATTCCTCCTGTTCGCGTTCCCGGTGCCTTGCTCCGAAATCGCGGGTGCTTATCGTGCGGTTCATCTTTATGCCATCTTGTCGTGTCTTCTCAGGTTAGAGGACCTGATATCGCGAGCCCACGCTGGAAGGCACCCTCGCTTTATCTCCAGCCGTGACTATCTAAAATTTACGTGGCAATCGCATTGTGTGAAACATCTCGACATCTCGAATCTGCGCTGCCGTGTTATTCCTTCGAAACGACAGACCTGATTTTATGATGAACCTTGAGACAGACATGTCAACTTGCCCACCATTGCGCACAGGATCCGCACTCGCACTGTCGTGTCAACCCGAACAGGCGCACAATCTAACATTTTTGGCAGTGTTACTCATGATTTCTAAGCGTTCATTGGCTGCCCGAGGCAGAATTACCTGATGGACGCCAAATATGGAAGTTCTGAACCGTTTTCGTGGACGGAGCAGTCGCAGTTTCGGGCATCAGATGCCCGAGGCCATCCGAGGGCTGACCAAAAAAGGCAGATCACCGGGAAGTACTAGGTTCCGGTCACAATGCTGTACCGTAATCGTTCATGACACCGGCCCAATCGCGCCGCATTTTCACGAGCAGTACTAGTATAATATAGGTCTGCTCTGTCGAGCGGGGCGGCGCCAGCCAGAGCAAACTGCAATGCAGCCCGCACCCCACCGACTAGCGAGAATTGCGCCCTCTATCAACCGTTGGCTGGGGTATCGCTCTTCCCCTCCAAAGCCCCTGCCGTTGTACATCGTAGCCCTTTGGTCTTTCGTCGCTGCGTTCTGCGGAGTTTCCGTGATCCAGGCCACCTTCCGCGCGCGTTATTTCATGGAACGGGGGGTCCCAGAAGTAGTTGCCAGCTATGTAATAGTTGGATTTCTTCACGAGCTTCGTCATCCGCTCACCAACACCGTAAATATGCTGCAGGGTGCATCGGCTGTGCTGGTTTACGGCTCCATCGATAGTCCTCTGGCTCAACCCAGACCAGTCTTCGGTGGTCATTTCATTGGCGCGGTGCTTGGAGTCTCTATATCAAAGCTGTTTCAACTTTTGCCTCCCGAGCGCTACATTGAGTTGCAGTGGCTGGCTGGGTCCCTTTCAGTCTCGGCCGCCATCGTAGCCATGCAGCTCACCAAGACGATCCATCCCCCGGCTGGGGCAACAGCCCTCCTGGCGGCTGTCAACCCGCAAGTCATCAGTTTGTCTTGGTATCTGCTCCCTGTCGTCCTTCTTTCGTCCACCCTCGTCCTCGTTGTGGCTCTTTTCCTCGACAATATACAACGTAGATACCCTGTATTTTGGTTTACGCCAGATGCGCCGCCTCTGGGTGAAAAAGAATCTCCTCGTATCAAGGTAGACAACGTCGACTCGGAAAGCATACCCTAGATGTAGATCGTCAATCATCGCTTTGTTTCGTGCATCTTGTATCTAGTGTTGGATGACGCAACGCACATAATGCTTACGAACAACCTGCTTATCGCGACTTGCGATTGACACGGGGCAGATTCGTCCACACCCTCAGCCCACCATGTTTCTTCCAGTCAGCTTCGCTTTCCCCTCCGCCCAGGGTTGCAGCTGTGACCGCAGCGAAGGTTGTCTACCACCTCTGTCATCTCCGTGCCTTGCGAACCTGGCGCCAGGCGTCCCGTCCCCGCTCCACAAGACTTGCTGCCCCGAGCCCCATTAGACGGTAGAAAAGAGGCCACACGCACTCTCGAATCGTATTTTCCACTCCTTTGTAGCCATGTCCCCGGTGCGTGGAACGGTTCAGTCTCCTCAGGCGCGGAGACACCGAGTGACCTCTGAGCAGGTGAGAATTCCTTCGCGGGAAGAGTATCTTCTCTTGGCCAAGGTGGCGGAAGAGGCGGAACGCTACGAAGGTGCGGTCGGTTTGCCCGCTTTCTGGGAAATGAACGATTGCGGGTCACTTATGTTGCTGAAATTCAGACTTGGTGGCACAAATGAAAGGTCTGATTCAGACGTACGGTGCACTGAGCATCGAAGAACGCAACCTCCTCTCCGTTGCTTACAAGAACATCACGAACGCGCTTCGCGGCAGCTGGAGGATCATCGATTCGCTCGAGAAGCTCGAGTCAAGCCGATCAACGGGACGCCACTCCAAACACCAGGTGCTGATCGGCCAGCAACGTCGCCGCGTCGAGAATGAACTCGCCGAAGTCTGCAAAGACATCGTGAAGCTGCTCGACGACCATTTGTTGTCAGCAGCCGAGCCTGGCGAGGAGACAGTATTTTATCACAAAATGTGAGACGGACAGTGAAAACTACGACCTTGGCTTATCCTCGCCGTCCATACAGGAAGGGCGATTACTTTCGATACTTGGCCGAGTTCGCGCACCAAAGTGACAGGAGCGGCTATTCGGATCTCTCCCTCGCCGCATACAAGCATGCGTACAAACATGCCCTGGCTAAGCTCGAGCCTACACATCCTACCAGATTGGGTTTAGCCTTGAACTTTGCGGTATATTACCATGACGTCCGCAAAAGCCCAGAGCGTGCTTGTCACCTAGGGAAGCATGCATTCGACGAGGCGGTCGCTTGCTTGAACGAGTCTTCGTCAGTTCAAGTCATGCGGGACTCGATGATGATTCTGCAGCTGCTGCGGGATGATTTGGTCATTTGGTCTGGAGAGATGCAACGAGGTGAGTCTCTTGTTAGTTCGTTGATTTGATTTCCGACACTCTCAACCATGGAGCCGAGCAATCTCTGAACGGGTAGAATACAACTTCTTACACTTCTAGTACACTGTAACTACATTGTCACAAGATCTCCCATGCTCCTTTGTATCTATAAAGCATGACCCGCAGACGCGGGCGAACCGCCTGTCAGACCGAGGTGTCCCCTGGGTTGCTAACCCTGCGCAAAGGTAGCTGCGACTAGGAGCGGGAAAACTAACGTTGCGTCGGCGAAGACCTTGAGAAAAGCGTACATCAGTACTGAGGTCGGAGCAACTTGAAGGCGTTACTTTAACCGATTCCGCGTTTGCACGGATTTTACCCCATGAAACCGCTTCATCTGGCCGGGCGCCAGAGTCGGATCCATCGAACTCTTGTCCCGTGTTCTACACTTTTGTTAGCAAGAGACAAGAACGATAATGACAGGTTCTTACGATGAAGACAGAGTAGTCAGCTCCATTTCTCTGCGAAAGAGTCAACGGGCACCGCTCAAGTTACGGGGAGACTTCTTACAATCAACATGGCATTTGCGATTTGATGTTTACAGACTCCGCCACCGAGGATGATCATCCCGGCTTTTTTCGACGTGCGAGATAGCTCGTTCAGGGCGCGGATATCACCCACGATATCCACGACCAATCCCGGAGATCGAAAGGAATGAAAGTAAAGCATGTCTCCTATCGATCCGTCGGTAAGGGCTGGACAGAAAACCGGAATATCGTTCTGGAGTGAGTGGTGCAGATCAGCCAGGGCCGGAGGGGGCCGAGAAACGCGCCCAGATGCGTTATATTTACTTTATAAGCCCAGTAATACACAGATTCTTCATTGTCGATCTCTTTTCCCAAGCGGCGGATGAAAGTGCTCGGCGTCCATACTTGGCCGGAAACTTTTTGCTCCGCCAACATGGTGTCAAGGATGGGAATGAGCCAATCCTCGAACTTGCAGTAGTTGTCGTTTGGTAAGACAAGATTCCCAACACGGTTTAGACCCCTTTTTCGAAGATCTACGCCGTTCATATCGAAATCGGCGAGGTAGGTCTTCCCGAGGCACTTGATAAAATCCTCTTCGATCCCCCCAGCCGTCGTCACGAGCGCTGATACGTGCTTATGCTTCACGAGGTAGAGTATGATCTCGCGTAAGCCGGAAGAGATGAGGTTCGAAGTATAGCCAAGGAAGATATCACAGCGAGTTCGGGCTCTCAATTGGAGGTCAGTGTATTCGTCCGGCTCATCTGGCAAAATAGGTTCGTCCGAAAGACGCCATTTTCGCTGATATTTGCAAGATAAATGTCATGAATCACTGCTGAGGATGGGACACGCACCATGTGATTGACGATCTCAATAGCCCTTCCTAAGCTGGTAGCCTGAAATCCGATCCTCTCGTAGCTTCGGAGAAGGTCCTGCAGTTCCAAGGACTTGCTAAAGTCTGGTCCTTGAACGGAGATCGCAGTCTCTGGGATGGGTTCTGATCGTTTGAGTACTGCGGCGGCCGCACCTAGCGGTGCCTGGAGGGCCATGTGTGCTCGATGGTATTGTCCGAATACCTCGTCGGCAAGTTCCGTGGCTGGGACTGCGGTAGCGATGTACTTGACAGTTATTAGCAACAATTTACCATTTACTACCGTTGACGTGTAGTCTCTACACGTCTCAAAGGACTCTCCGTCGGCATGCATCCTGTTGAAAATCCAGAGGGGCAAAGGGACGAGGTCGAACCGGTCGTGCAGACTCCCCAAGCCCCCGTCAACGGCCCTGCACAGTCCCAGCACACTTCTCAGTTGGAGAGTCCTGGTCATGTCGGTCACCCGGAAGACGAGGAACGCGCTCCGGAGCCAGCTGGTAGCCCACGGATTGGTTTGATGGATACGCAGGCCATCGCAAACGAAGCCGATTCCATAACCACGTCACCTCCAGCCTCAGTTCCCGAGATCTCGTCTCCCGTTTCCCAATCCCCGGTCCCCGCTGAAGCGTCGCACCATACGAGTCGCGCTTCTATATCCGCCACCCCTACTCAGGCTACGGAGTCTAATGCTCGCAGCGAGCCGTGGGCCCAAACGCCGTCCAGTGCTGGCCATCCCCTCCCATCCCATAGGCGTTCCTTGACAATGTCCACAGGACACACGGTCTCGGTTGTTCTTATATCGTCTGCATTGGAGGTGATATTGTCTTCGAAGGAGGCAAAACGTTCTCTCTCACTGCGGGACAGCGCGCAGAAGGCCCTAGAAATGGTCAGAGTAGGGAAAGGTGGTGACAAGCCAAGGGAAATCTTCGAGCCTCTTCGTCTTGCCTGCGAGACTAGAAGCGAAAAGCTCATGATTGCGAGCTTGGATTGCATTTCCAAGTTGATCTCGTATTCCTTCTTTGCTGAGGAGAGTTCTGCTCCTTTACTCCCCTCCCCTCCCCCTTCTCCTACATTGCACGGTCGACGGTCCGTGACTGGCTCTCAGTTAAATATTCCGCAGCCATCGCTCGTTGACTTGGTGGTTCACACTATAACTGCCTGTCATACCGAAACAACGCCAGAAACAGTCTCCCTGCAGGTCGTCAAAGCTCTTCTTTCCCTGATTTTGTCTCCGACAATCCATGTTCATCATTCTTCCCTGCTGAAGGCTGTACGCACTGTGTACAATATATTTCTTCTGAGCACGGACCCAGTGAACCAGATGGTTGCTCAGGGTGGGTTGACTCAAATGGTACACCATGTCTTTATGCGGTGCAGGTCTGGAAACCAGGCAGACCCAGACGAAGGGGCGATACCTGGGCCTTCTGCGAGCTCTGAGATGCTGCCATCACCGGGTCTTCATCACGCAACCTCAAATGCTGAAACTCGACGTTTGTCATTAGTCCCAACACTGCTCACGTCGGACTCGACACATGTGGGAAGCGTCGAAACCGAAAATTCACATTCTACTTCTCCTGAGGAAGGCCCTCCCGATGTCCCATCGGAACCTGGGATATCCCATTCGTCGTTGGGTGGTCATGGTCGTGGCGAAGAAGGGTACGTAACTCTCACAGAACATTTCTGGAATAAGCTGCTAATCTGTCTTGGTGGCAGGTCCCTAGATACCGGCGTAGATGCGCACGCAGAGCTCTCCACTCAGGACATGTTTATCAAGGACGCGTTTTTAGTTTTCCGAGCTCTGTGCAAGTTGACGATGAAACCTTTGAATACTGAGAGGTTCGTATTTACTGGATTCAACCACCCGTTAATCTCGAGTCGATTTCAGCGAGCGCGACTTGAAATCACATGCAATGCGGTCAAAGCTTCTCGCCCTTCACTTAGTGTTGACGGTTTTACATTCACACATGAGCTTACTCGTCGATCCTTTGGCGCTCATCTACTCAAGTTCTTCGCACGACGCGACGACATTCATACAAGCAATCAATCAATATCTCTGCTTGACCTTGAGTAGAAATGCTGTAAGCCCAGTTCCGCAGGTGTTTGATGTGAGCGTGGAGATTTTCTGGCGTGTGATATCTGGTATGCGAACCAAGCTCAAGGTATGCGTCCACGAGAACCATCATTCCGTTTAGTTGATATTTAGTGTGATAACTAGAAAGAGATCGAGGTCCTTTTACATGAGATCTTTATCCCCATTTTGGAAATGCGGACGTCGACTCTCAAGCAGAAGGCGGTAATCCTCGCAATGCTGTCTAAACTCTGCCAGGATCCACAAGCATTGGTAGAGTTGTACCTCAACTATGACTGTGACAGCGAGGCCGCGGATAATATCTACGAACAGTAAGTTCATCATGTGTTTCACATGCCCCTAACTGAGCAACTTGTCCAGTCTAATCAACATCATTTCGAAAGTAGCTACCTTGCCGTATGACACTTCACAATCCAGGAATGTTGAACCCGCCAGCCCGGCGGTCAACCCGCAAACTAGGCCGCATGGATCGTCATCATACTCTTCTGGTGTGATATCCGTCCCGGGCGCAATGGATACGTCCACCATCGGTCTTTCGGAGGGTCAATTGCGGAGACAAGGAATCGAATGTCTTGTCTCCGTGCTTAGGTCGTTAGTAACCTGGGGCACAGCTTCAGGGAAAACGCCAGCAGATCACAGCGGCGATTCTGGAGCCCGCAGTCAAACAGGCGAGGAAACAGGTAATGATTCGATGACGCCAGATCCATCCCTGGACAGATTGGCAACCTCTGCCAGAAGTGTTGAAGCTCTCCTGCAACCGACACCTGACGTTGTAGATGACCCAACTAGATTTGAGAATGCAAAGCAGAAGAAAACGACCTTGCTTGAGGGTATTAAGAGATTCAATTTCAAGCCGAAGCGAGTATGTTGTTGGTCCTGGCTGGAAGGGAATATTTAATATCCCGTTGCACAGGGCATCCAATTCCTCCAGGAAACAGGTTTCATTCCCAGCTCATCACCGGAACATGTTGCACATTTCCTTCTCGCCACCAATGGTTTGAGTAAGGCTATGATAGGGGAGTACCTGGGCGAGGGGTACGTGACAGATATACTTTTCTTGCAGTTCACTGATTATTGGATTATAGCGACGAAGTCAACATAGCTATCATGCATGCATTCGTTGATCACCTGGACTTCCGGAATTTGAAGTTCATCGATTCCTTGCGGCTTTTTCTGCAAGCGTTCCGTCTGCCTGGAGAGGCTCAGAAAATAGACCGCTTCATGCTCAAATTCGCTGAAAGGTACATTGCGGGAAACTCGCAGACACCTTTCAAGAATGCAGGTTGGCGCCTTCAATGTCCCTGCGGACTCCCTCTGACCCCTGTTTTGTGGGTAGATACTGCATACGTGCTTGCTTACTCCACAATACTCCTCAACACCGATGCTCACAACCCGCAGATCAAGCATCGTATGACCAAGTCAGACTTTATCCGAAACAATCGAGGCATCAATGATGGCGAGGACCTTCCTGAGGAACTTCTGTCCAGTATCTTTGACGAGATTCAAAACAATGAGATTCGGATGAAGGACGAGGTGGATGCCGCCGTTAATCCCCCAACTACAGGACCTGGTCTTGCCAATGTCCTTGCAAGCGTTGGCAGGGACCTTCAAAAGGAGGCATACATTCTTCAATCCAGTAGCATAGCTAACAGAACAGAGGTTTGGAAGGCTCGTTGGGTCCACCTTGACATTTTGTTTACACCATTCTCAGGCTCTCTTCAGGACGGCGATGCGCTCTCAACGTCGATCCCGTGCAGGCGAACAGTTTTTCAGTGCCTCCCACTTTGTCCACGTGCGACCAATGTTCGAGGTCGCCTGGATACCTTTCCTCGCAGGGCTATCAGGACCCCTTCAAAATACGGACGATTTAGAGGTCGTTGATCAGTGTCTCGACGGATTCAAGAATGCAATCCGTATAGTCTGTTTCTTTGACTTAGAACTGGAACGCAATGCGTTCGTAACAACCCTTGCAAAATTCACTTTCCTCAGTAACCTGGGAGAGATGAAGACGAGGAACATGGAAGCCATCAAGACTCTTTTAGACGTCGCGGTGAGCGAGGGCAATAACTTGAAAGGTTCCTGGCGCGAGGTTTTATCGTGTGTTAGCCAACTGGAACACATGCAATTGATAAGTAGTGGCGTTGAGGTTCCCGATACAGGGAAGAAAGGGTTAGATTTTCTTCAAATGAATAGGCGTACTGTTGCTGAATCTTGCCTTTAGTCGCCTGAAGAAACTGCCAAACGAAGACCTTGCAAACGAGAGTCGATCGACACACATTACCGTGGCGGCTGACATGGTCTTCTCTCTTAGCCACCATCTTTCGGGAGTAGGTGCTTCACCCCTGACCCTTCCAGGTATTAAACCACCGTAGACTGCAATTGTTGACTTTGTCCGGGCGCTCTGCGATGTTTCTTGGGAGGAAATCCAATCTTCTGGCCTCTCACAGTATCCACGCCTCTTCAGCCTTCAAAAGCTGGTTGAAATATCCTACTACAACATGAACCGCATCCGACTCGAGTGGTCCAATATTTGGGACATCTTAGGAGAACACTTCAACCAAGTATGTTTTGTTGCGACTGCTGCCACTCATGATTGATTGATATCGATAGGTTTGCTGCCACAGCAATCCTTACGTTGGGTTCTTCGCTTTGGATTCTCTACGGCAATTGTCCATGCGCTTCCTCGAGAAAGAAGAGTTGCCACATTTCAAGTTCCAAAAGGATTTCCTCAAGCCATTTGAACACACCATGATACACAATGCGAACCCAGATGTTCGTGACATGGTAGGGTTCCCCCCCTATTTCCTAGTGGCTTGATTCTACCCAACTGTCGACAGGTCTTGCAGTGTCTTCAACAAATGATACAAGCACGAGTCCAGAACATGCGATCAGGGTGGCGAACCATGTTTGGCGTGTTTTCTGCTGCCTCTAAGGTGCTAACAGGTACGAGTCTTGCTAGTTTTGTGATCTATAGGGATTGACTTCTCCTCAGAACGGATCGCCAATTCCGCGTTCGAAATAGTGACCCGGCTGAACAAAGATCATTTTTCCGCAATCGTCCGCCATGGCTCATTTGCAGACTTGACTGTTTGCATCACAGAATTTTGTAAAGTGAGCAAGTATCAGAAACTCAGTTTGCTCGGCATCGCGATGCTGCGTGGTATCATCCCGGTCATGCTCGACGTACCAGAGTGCGCCCTCGGCCCCGAAGGGCAATCACCTAGCGAAGATGGGATGATTCGGTTTTGGTACCCGGTATTGTTTGGCTTCTACGACATCATAATGAATGGGGAAGATTTGGAAGTAAGACGATTGTGAGTCACTCAATCCGGAACCTCTGTTCTCGTGGAACTCGACCTTCGCTCCCTAGGGCGCTGGATTCGCTTTTTACGACACTGAAGACCCGTGGTAGCTCCTTCCCTATCGAATTTTGGGAAAACATTTGCCAGGAGCTCCTTTTCCCTATATTTGCTATTCTCAAGTCGAGCCAAGACCTGTCACGGTTCGGCACACAGGAGGACCTGAGTGTCTGGCTGTCGACAACTATGATTCAAGCGCTCCGCGACCTTGTCGACCTTTTTACATTCTACTACGCAATTCTGGAACGTTTTCTTGACGGACTATTGGATTTGTTATGTGTCTGCATCTGTCAAGGTTGGTTTTCGACTCCCTCAATCGTCCATATGCTAATGGTGGTATCAGAAAACGACACGCTTGCGCGCATCGGAACGTCATGCTTACAGCAATTCTTGGAGAACAACGCAAAAAAGTTGAGCAACACGCGCTGGGAGCAGGTGGTATCTGCTTTTGTCAGACTGTTTCGGACGACTACACCATATCAGTTGTTTGATGAGACCTTACGGATGGAGATTGACGGCAGCGCTGCTGATTTTGACGCTTCCGGTAAGCGACATCGTCGTTGCTTGACATATGCTGATGCTGAGGAAAATAGACTCCACCATTTTACCTGCTCCTCTGTCTCCCCCCAGCGAAGACTTGCCAAGCGAGGCGAAGCCATCACTTGGCAATCGTCGCCGGGTCTTCAAGCAAATTATTGTCAAATGTGTTCTTCAGCTGTTTTTGATCGAAACTACCAATGACTTGCTTCGTAATGACGACGTTTATCACGCAATGCCTGCGGACCAACTACTCAGACTGATGGATGTACTGGAACTCAGCTATCGGTTTGCACGCATGTTTAACGACGACAAGGAACTTCGCACTGGGCTGTGGAAAGGTGGTGAGTCTACTTTGAGCTTGACATGTATCCGGCCCTTGCTAAAACTAGCCAAGGCTTTATGAAGCACTTGCCCAATCTCCTAAAACAGGAATCCGGCAGTGCCGCAACATTGGTGCATGTGTTGCTTAAAATGTATTTCGACGAACGGGCAGAGCATCAGGCGTTGAGGTGCCAAATAGCCGAACTGCTCCTTAGGCCGTCTCAAAAGTGGGCGCGTCCAGCGCAGGAGGGAAACGGTTGGCTGCTGTTCCTACTGGGCAATGACGACGAGCAATACGCAGCCCATCCACCACCCGTGCCTGTCACTCAGGCTGTTGCCGACACTGTCCTTGCGCCGTAAGTACCACCGTCGTGCCTGCAAGTCCCTCAGGGCTGACAAGCATTAATACAGCCTTAGTTTGAGCATCCTGTCGCACTATACTAAATTGCGCTCAGACACGCAGGCCAAAAGCATTGCTGCCTGGACACCCGTTGTCACCGAGATTCTCGATGGCTTCAGTCGTTTCGACGATAAAACTGTATGTTGTCGAGCCGCTTCCGGCCTACGTGATGCTAATCGAGCGGTTAGTTTGTCAAATACCTGCCTGACATCTACCCTTTGAGTACAGGTCTACTCGCACGCGACGTTGCTCCTGAAATAAGGCTGGGACTGAAAGGGTATTTTGAGCGTGTTGGGTACGCTCATGGAATCGTGGAACAGTCGTAGGGCCACGTTGTAGTTCTGCATTTTCTTTCTTTCGCATTCCATTCAATTATCAGTCAAGTAAAATGGGTGTAAGACAGTGAAGCAGGGATCAAGGCTAAGTGCAAGTGCTAATATCTTGTATACCCATTCTGAAACCCAACATTTGATTGGATGCCCCAACCAGTGGGCTGTGGGGCCCATCCTGTCGGCTGAGCTGGTGTAAAAAGTTAGTAAATCGAAAAGAAGAAAAAGAAAGATTACTCACGGTTGACTCGAAGAGCATCATATTTACCTGTCAGGAATAGTAGGGACGGGCCGAAGGGCATGAAATGGGCCACACTCACCTTCCTGCTGAGGGGCTGCATGTTCATTGCCCGTTCCAAATGTTCCGGATTTCATCTGTGCAAAGATATTCGCAGGAGATGTATTTGAACCTGAAGAGTTGTTCGACGAAGCTGGGGATGGGGTGGATACAATATTGTTAAACGGAGATTGGCCAAACGATGGAAAACCTGTTGGGTCTACCGATACACAATCAACAGGCAGATGGGAAACTGCAACTACACTTACTAGTTTGCACTGGTGCCACTCCTGTATTGGGGAAGGTAGTTGTTGGTGTGAAACCACCAAATGGTCCACCACTAACGCCAGGGGGTTGGGTCAAAATGGGAGTAGATGAAGGGAATCCAGTAGGTTGAGAATTAATTATTTGGGGATTACCGGGGAACCCGGTAGCTTGGGGCTGCAGGAAGGATTGTTGTCCAAGTTGAGGTTGGGGTTGGAAAAGTGATGCATTCGGAGGACGTGTTGAAATAAAGCTATTGAACCCAGTTTGGGTGGGTACCAAAGGTTGTAATAGCCCCTGATTAGCGGGTACCGGTGCATAGGGTCCTCGTGGGACATTCTGTTGGGCCCCAGACTGCTGAATCTGGGGATGCTGGTTGATAGACGGAGGAGAGGGTCCCATGACAGACACATTGTAACCTGGTGGCGAGACAGTCGGTGGAGAAGCGACAGGGGAGGCGGATGTAGGAGGGGCTGAAGAAAGAGGCGTGACCGAGTTCGTCTTGAGCTGGCTGAGACGTGCCAGCTGATCGAACACATCAGCTTCCGTGGTCTTCGCAAGCGAACTGGGAGCGGCAGGAGGTACCACGGACGGTTGGGAGAGTGGTGGCACCGATGTCGCCCTCGGTGGAGGGATACTGGCCGGTGGAGCAGGATCTGGAGCCGGAGGCTTTGAACCGGGCCTGTTCGTCCACGCGTCATCGTCGAAGCCGGAGACTGCCGCCATTGCGGAACTGGACCGCTGTGGGGGTTGCACAGGAGATGCTGTGGCCGGGCTGCTCGTACGAACGAGCGGAGAACCAGAACGTTTGATTTGCTCAGATGCAGTTCCAATAGCATCCAAATCGACAGTGGATGGAGGTACGCTCTTGCCGGGCTGAGGTCTACCACGACGTTGTGTATTATTCTTCAACACACCTCCTGGTCCTGCGAAGAGATTCGGAGCTGGGCTAACGGCTTTCTTAGCATTTTCTTCCTCCTGCAATTGTATTGCGAGATCTTCATCACTAGCTGGACGATCTGCCGGCGTGGCCTGGGGTTTAGCGTATTTCTGTTGAATGACCTTGTTTACGCGAATAATATCACCCTCCCGGAGGCCGAGCGAGCGCATAGTAGATTCCGTGATATCTGGGAGCAGGCTTTGGTCAATCTTGTCCTTCTCGAACGAGTGTGCGTAGCGTGTGCAGTCGTCAATGTCACAGCCAGCGGACAAAAAGAAGTCAAACCAATCGATTTGGGGACCCTTTTTCTGTGGCTCGCGCTTCGTACCCTCGGTTGGTCGCTTGAGTGCCAAGGGTTGGTCGTCGTCGTCGTTAAGAGGTTGCGAAGCAGGGGCTATGCGTAAAGAACTGGCTAACTTCTTCCTCCTCAAACCCTCGACATACCGCATGTCTTCAACGGACATCTTTTCTGACGGAACCTCAATGACAACACCGTTGATCTTATGTAATCTGAGCTTTCCGTTGGCGTATCCAAGAAGTGCGGCTTCAACACGGAATTGTCCGCTCCGGTCATGCCAGACCCTTGTGGAGCCGGGAGAGGGTGCGCGAGTAGATGAGTCTTGCGATGAATTGTTCGCCGAAGACCGTGAGAGACTTAGAGAGTAGAGTCAGCGGTGACTTCAGGAGAAAAAAACAATCATACGAGGATGTGCCCTGTTTAGTCTCGGCCTTTTTCTGTGTACGCCTGGCGGCTTCCTGTCGTTGCTTCCTCACGGCCTCCGCAGCAGCAGCCTGATCCTTTTCCTGGCGCTTCTTTTGGGCCTCTGCTGCAACTTTAGCGCGTTCCTGTTCACCCCGCTTCCGTTCCCTGTCAGCGAGCTCTCGAGCTTCACGATTCCTCTTCTCGGCTTCCTCGCGTTCTCGTTCCTTTTGCGCCCGACCATCAATATTCTCAAGTTTGGTGAGAATCGGAGAGTCTAAAGGCTATAAAACTGTCAGGCTGAACCATCATTCAACAACACAACAATACCTACCTCGAGATAGGATGCGGGCACGACCCCTTCACTACCCTGCGCATTCCTACACTTCCACCACTCTTCCCCTTCCTTTTCGATGATGCATAACTGTTCCCCCTCGCGGACTGAAAGCTCGTCGGGACCAGTGCCTTCGAAGTCGTATAACGCAGCTGCAAGTTCGCCTTCCTGTCCGTTACCAGCCAAATCAATGCCCCCTTCCTCCATTTCACCCTCTTCTGAGGGCTCCCTAGGTGGTATTATCTCGGGAGACTCCTCGGTGAACCGTACAGATACCCCGTTCTTCTTTGATGGGCTGCCACTTTCGGTGGAACGCAGTGGTGGAGTGAGTGCCGATCGATGGACCTGCAACTCCGCAGTAGCAGCCTCCGACGCAACCTTGGCGTTGGAAACAGCCAACTTTCTCGAGTCATCCAGCTTGGTTAAAATCGTTTCCGCTATCTCTTCCTTACCGACATTGTAGTGCAACTTGGATGGATTACTACCTCCCATATCGATGAGGATGTGCTTGTGCCTTTCGATTGTGAAATCCTCAACGTCGGCAGTATCCCACTTTTGCACAGGTGTCTAGGAAAGACATAAATACATAGCCGGTGTGCAGCAGTAAGAACCATACCTTGTCTGATTCACTCGCGAAGAAAATTGACCCATTCCCAATCCCCAGAATACCCTTTTTCTTCTTACCCTTCTTGTCTACTTCCGAGACAGCCCAAGTCTTGATGTCATCAGCCTGCACTTTGACGGGGGTCTGTGCAACACGGTCTGCCGGGTCCACATATACACTAGCAGGGCGCGCAGGGGGCTTCGGCTGTAACGCCAGCTGAGGCGTGATCGTCATTTAGAAAGGATGGACTAACTGATGGAGGAACAAGCTGAGGACGAGGGGCTGGTACTGGCTCTGGCTCAGGTTCAGACTCGGGCTCAGGCTCTGGATCTGGTATTTCATCCCCGCTAGACTTTGATAGCAATAAATAATGGCGTCCAGAGACGAGATAAAAGCATACCTCTTCGATATAGTTCCCGGGGACAAAACCAGCTTTACCGCCTTCTTTCTGGCTTTGAACAAGAATCCATTCATCCTCGCGATCAAAAACCATAAGGGCCTCATCCTCTCTGATAGAAAGCTCCCCCGGGGCCGCTGCATCGTAATCATATAGTGCCTTCGCGAAAGAAGTGTGTTCTGCCTGCATAGCCTCTCCACATGAATGCTATGCCGTGTGTGACATGGGAACACTTGCCTGCTCCACGTATGCCGCAGGGACCAATCCTGAAGGACTCTCTTCGCTCTGCGAGTCACCTTTAATCTTCACCTTCCACCAGCTAAATCGATGCGGAAGTTAATTGTAGTGAGAAAGGCAACCAAGAGTGGACTCAACTCGTCGTCGGTCTTCTCAAGGAGAAAGACGATCTGGTTCTCCTTGACTGCAATCTCATCTTCGGATTGTGGTTCGTAGTCATAAGAAGCCTTGAGGACCGCGAGATACTCCTCGCTCGACTGAGCCATGGACACACAAGGAAGCTGACAAGTGGTGTGAAGCTACAGTGAGGAAGACTTGAACGCCAATCACTATCAGTTGTGAGATGAGACCTGGTCGTCGGGCAGCTCAGAGAAACGTTTCAAGGTGAAGGACGTTTCACGTGCCCCTTGGTGGCCTCTGGATCGCACGTGACCCCACTCGGCTACACATTGCTACGGTACACATGCTAACCTCCACGACCTACGGTGGCAGTCGCCATTTCGACTCTCCTTTTGGGGTTCCACAGGCGGAACATGCTAGATGGCTCGGCTCGTTGTTTCTGGTGGTCGGGAAAGTTCGCCTTCCGTCTCAAGAAAAAGAAATGCGCGCTCACAGTGTACAGACTATACAAGCCCACGGGTCTTCTCGTCGGGCTTGAATCGCTTCTGTGGTGGCGGGAATGTCATGGGAAAACACAAGTTTTGACTGCGATGTTTTCCGTTTCTTCCTCGTTCGTATAGATGTTCCGCCGCTCGAGGAGGTCTTGACCCGATTATCACTGAACCCGCCAGGGGGACCAAATACACCCGATCCGGCAGAAGAGTCGCGAGGACAAGCATCATCGTGCTCTCTTGGAGAGTCCTCATTCAACAACAGGAAGTCGCGAGCAAAATTGAGTGTCATGGCCCTGAGTGCGTCTAGTTCCCCATCTTCGATGGCCCCCAGTAATGTGTGACGACGATCGTTATCTGTCTCAAGGTCTCGCTTTTCGTCGTCTGAATCCGAATCGCATTCAACAGCAGGCGGTGTAGGAAGACTCGAGGTTGCTCTGCTACGAAGAGCTTGCATTCGTTGTTCAGCAGCCAGTGCGCGCTCCTCCCTTGCCCGCTTACTGCGTAATGCCATGTCCATCAGACAGATTTTGATGAGCATCCACACCGACCTTGCAGCCCTCCTGCGGAATCCAACGCCATGTAATTTATTCTCACCTTCCAAGTTTTCATTCAAAGCTTTCCCTGTGGAGTTGAATGCACTTGAGTGTACTCGTGACCCCACTTTTCGCTTCCTGGATGCCTGTGGGTTGTGGTGTTTGCGGGACCGGCGTGTGACGGGCCGCGCTCTTGAATGAGCACCACCGCACTGATTTATTCAGTCCAGCGAGAGTAACTCATTTGGAAATTGTAACACACCATATACTCGGGGAGCTCGCCCACCTCGATACCCTGTCCCCCAACCCTGACAGAATCGGTCAACCTATTACCAGATGACCAGTAGCCTAAGATGTGAATGGAAACATTGGAGTGTCGAAGACTTGGTGGAACAAGTCATCGTACCATCTCCGTAGTACCCCCTGTTTTGAAGGTCACGCACTTCGTGCTGGAGCTGACGCCAGAGAGCTTGGAACGCCGGTCCATGATCCATGTGCTATGACGATGCTCTGATGTTATTCTTCCGTACAGCATCTCAAAGAGTGACTGTTTGCCAACCTTGATGTGAGCCAACTAGACGCAAAAGATCAGAATATGTATTCAACTGCTCACTATAAAGTACCTCATGGCAAAGTGTGCTCATCAACCAGTGAGTGGAGAGCAGCGATCCCGTAGGTGATCGTAAGACAAGTTCTTGGAAAGTCGCATAATTGGTTGACTTGCCACAGGTATGCCCGAAGAGGGGAAGTAAAATCACCTATAGTCTCACCATGGTTCCAGTTGCGGCCTGCGAAGACTCTGTTGTACTCGTACTAGAGTCCGGGTCAGATCCGCATGGCCGGTGTTCGTCATTTCAAGGCCGGTGGATCGCACCTCTTCGAGACTATTGACAACAAAACCATGTTCTTTCATGATTGGTTTCACCTGAGCAGCGAGCGCACGAAGAAGCTGACGGGCGGCCTCCTCGATTGTGGGATCGTGCACTGGCAGCGGGGTGATAAAGTTTACAAAAGGGTTTGGATTCTGCTCGCGTTCGTTGATGCGTAGGTGGACCATCTGAGAGGTATCGGCACTACGGAGTCGTGGAGGCTAAAGGTTCGGGGAAAATGCAACAAGGCGTTCGGTTGTAAACACGAGAGCACTACAAAACGTAAACTACACTAATAACAAGCACTAGACGGCTCGCGGGTCAGCTTATCGCGATGCTTGCGCCTACCCCACCAGCGATTCCATTACGTGCAGGGCCGGGAGCTAAAGCACTTGCCAGCAAGGCTCGACAATTTCTCAAACGTTCCCGCCTCACCACAAACCACGAGCTCTCACAGTTTGGTACCGCAAGAGGGACGCCGACGATCCCTTTCGACTGGGCCTCTTGGATCACTTTCACCAGTGAGTCGACCTCGGCCTCCGAATCAAGATCGTCTAGGTTCTCTGCTGCCTCGTCGACATCCAACCGGTTCGTCGTGGTAGGCACTTGGGTCTTCTTTGGTGCTTTCTTTGTTGCTGCCTTGCTAGGATCCATGCCCGACGCAATCGCAGCCTCCATCGCAAGTCGTTTCTTTTCTGCCTTTTCCTTTTCTCTTTTCTCCTTCTTCTCTGCCTTGGTTTCCTTCTTGACAGGCTCAACCCAGTTGGGGTTATTGGCTCGATGCCACTCAGTAAGTAGTTCGTCATATGATTTTGAACGTCCCGGGACTGCCCTCTTCGCACCCATTGAGTGTGCCTTGCAGGTAAGCGAGCGCGAGCACGGGAGGCCCTTGTCGTTGATGACACCACACTGCTTGTCATAGTCAACTGGACCCTTGGTCCGTCCCTTTGTCATCTTTGCCTTCTTCTTGGAGGGTTCGGATTGCTCGTCCCCTTCTTCGCCGTCCGCACCCCGTTTCTTGCCCTTTTTCAGCTCCACTAGCAGGATAAACGCACCCCGGGGGGATCGCGTCAGCCGACGGGAACGCGTGGAAAGGAGGATTCGTCGATACCTTCACCGTCTGCCGATTTACTCTTGACCCACTTCTTGCCCGATCGTATGTCACTACAGTTCGCTGGGGTGGATTATGGCATAAGCACGGGAAGCGAGTGTGGGGATGGGCGCAAGCTCACTCGCATGGTCGGAAATGGCACTCCGTAGCACTGGCTTGTTGCAGTCGTTGCAGCGCACGACGCCAAGATCTGATCTCAGTGGCTCAACACCAAAGATCTTCATGTCGTGTGCGGAAAGCCATGAGGTAGGTGGGGAGTGCAGGTCTGCCACTTGTGTTTCCGTTGGAGGTGGTGTACCATGGCGCGGGGAAGTCAACGAGCCCCATGAGAAAGGCGAGGGAGAGTGACTGGGTCGTTTGAGCCTCAACACCATGGTCGTCTGGACAGAGCAGTGTGTTTATGTAATCAAATACGACAATTGTAGCTACAAGGCAAGTGACAGTACGTATTGGCTAGAGAAGAGGCGGACGTTGATGTCAAGACTTCGGAACCCAGAGGTCGTAGAGTTGTTTGTCCGCCGCATCAAAGCATGTGAGCAGCGCCGGATCTGACCGTATCGTTGTCTTACGAGTGGGGAGAAACCCAGCTGACGTGTGAGCACGGACAGCGAGATCGTCTGTGTGCTGAAAACCGGTGCTGACGGCAGGCTCTGATATCGTTGTCGAAGAGGGAGAAGCAGCGACGTCCTTCAGGTTGGAGAGCTCATTGTCATCGAACGAGCAAAAAGGCGTTGGACTTGCCTGGCTCAAGCTGGAGGGACGGGTCCTCAGGCGGGGTGTGGAAAGCGGCGAAGTGTGCTCTGCACACGATCTGGTTAGGACGAGAACGTAGGGAATGGAGAGACGTAGGCTGCCAGGCACCTTTCGACATGATGGCGGGCAGAGTCACGCGTTTGTCACACTGACGCGCTGGCTGATTCGCTCTTTCTGCCCGGCCACGATGAACCTCTTCAAGAGCTGTACGTTGCGATAAGTTGTTAGACGCGACACCCGTGCTGACACCACTCAAAAGTGATAAACAAAGTCTGGCGTAGGTACATGATGATTCTCCTCCCCCTCGGCTCAAACCCCGTCTTCAGAGGATCCCAACGCTGCCGAGGTCGTTAAAATCGAGTCGGGTCAGTTGTATCTTGTTAGGCCAGGAAACGTACGGTCTTCCAGGGAGTGCATGTATGCTTTCATGTTTCCGATCTCTCTCGCTCCAGTTCAGATGTGCCTCACAGCTACAACGAAGCGATCGCCACCATAAGACGGGTCCCCTCCCTCGAGCACAACTTCCAGCTTGTTATCACTCGGGTATATGAGGAAGGTGACCAAGAATTGCTAGAGGATGAAGACGAGAGTACGTCGTATTCTTTCCTCGTCTAACCCTACTTACCGCATTCCAGCTGACGAAGAAAAGGTCTTTCTCATCAGCGAAGAACTCGAGTTCAGGACTGGTCCAGGAGAAACTCCACAAGAGGCCTCCTTTGTGTGGCGTGATCTGGACGGCGACGTTGACGAATTTTACGAGTTTCTCATGACAGAGGAAACGAACGAGCCCACACGCGCGTTCTTTGAAACCTGCATGTACCGCGCCATGTATGAACGCAAGTATAGAGCAAGTGCTGATAACGTTCGAGATTTGGAACTCGATCAATTTATTTGGAAGTAAGTACCCCACCATGTCCCGGAGTGGGGTTATTCACGTGCATTTCTATCCAGGCCTCCTGCACCAAAGAGCGCCAGAGCAAAGGTCTCCAAAGATAAAAATGCCATAACTCGAAAGGATACAGACAATCCCGCAGCAATCGTAGAAAGTGTCAAGCCATCCTCTGTTTCCTCGCTGAGGACGGCCGCCGGTAAAGTTGAGCTGGCACCACGTAGTGCGGATTTACCAGAAATAGCCAAGGCTCAAGCCTACTTTTTTTCCTGGGACTTGGAAGCCGACGGATTTGTGTCTGCGTACGAAGAGGTTCTCACCGCAAGAATCATTGAGCGAACCCCCGGTGACTATAATTACTGGATCGCTGCTGCGTGCGATGAGGGCGACCTGGTAATGCACAAGATTTCCTCCGAGTTGAATCCCCGTTGGTCTCAACAGACGCATTCCCTCACTTGGAATTATAATCTTGGTGGAACCTACGGAAGCTGGGCGTTTCAATTCAACTCCCCGGAGGGCTATGAAAGTTTCAAGGCAGCTTTCACCAAGTCAGCATGGGAAGCGCTACATCGGGTACCCTGGGCGAAGATCAAGGTGCGCTAACTTTGGGATTAGCTGACAGCACAACTCTAACTTTCCGTCAGTCGGACGAACAGGCGTATGTCATGAATTCCAACTCTGAAGACGTGGTGATGCATGATACAGAAGACGAAGAGGAGGATGAAGAAGAAGTACTGTCGGAGCTCGATCCTGATGAAGGTACGCCTTTCCTTTGTACTTTGAGAATGGCTGATGGTCACAGAACGAAGCGACAACGAGGAAGAGGAGGAAGACGTACCTTCCATTCCGAGATCGTCAGGAGAGCGCAACTCCATGTTGACGGTTGGATATAAAGGCGACCGTTCGTATGTTGTGCGGGGAAACAACATTGGTGTTTTCTCTCATACGGGCGACAACCAAGTAAAGTATTTTGCAACCATCAGCAAGATTTCGACCACCAAGGGTAGAGAGTTTAAGCCCCGAGAGGTGGTTTCATTTCTGCGTGTCGAGCGGGCGTGCATTGATCGGTGATACAGGTTATGCTACATGATCAAGACACGAAGATGATCTTGATGAATCCCTCGGACCCTCACTCGTTGTATAACATGGACATTGAACGTGGCAAGGTCGTGGAGGAGTGGAAAGTCCACGAGGACATCGCGGTCGACCACATGGCACCCGATAACAAATTTGCGCAAACCACCCGAGAACAGACGCTAGTTGGAGCATCGCACAACGCACTTTTCCGAATCGACCCGCGCATATCTGGAAACAAGATGGTTGATAGCCAGTATAAACAATACGTCGGCAAGAACAAGTTTTCTGGCATTGCGACCACGGCCAACGGTAGACTCGCGGTGGCGAGTGAAAAGGGAGACATCAGACTCTTTGATTGCATCGGGAAGAATGCAAAAACAGCATTGCCACCTCTCGGAGATCCTATCATCGGGATCGATGTCACGGCGAGCGGGCGATGGATTGTTGCCACCACGAAGAGTTATTTGCTGCTCATTGACACGCTTATTGGGGAGGGGAGATATGCTGGGGCGCTCGGGTTTGATCGCGGTTTCCCTGCAGACGCGAAGCCGATGCCGCGACGACTCGCGCTGCGTGCAGAGCACGTTGCATACATGAATGACGAAATCAGCTTCTCGCCCGCTCGGTAGGCAACGCAAGTTGTACGGTGAGACCAAGAGTTGACACGTTACCCCCAGGTTCAACCAAGGGGAAGGGCAGGAGGAGAACGCGATCGTCACCTCGACAGGGAAATATGTGATAGCTTGGGACTTCAAGAAGGTGAAGAAAGGGCAACTGGACAAGTACGAGATCAAGAAGTATGAGGACAATGTGGTTCAAGACAACTTCAAGTTTGGAGACGACAAGGAAATTGTGAGTGAACCTGTCACATTAACAGAGGAGAATTGCGTTCTCAGCAGACGTCCAGATTGTTGCACTGGAGAACAACGTGCTGGCGATCAACAAGAAAAATTTGAAGAGGCCCACCAGAACGTCGCTCGCACCGATGAGCAGCTTGCAGACCAAGTCGGAAATAGTAAATAGTCCCTATTAAATACATGGGGAGGGCATGCTTGACGTGGACAAGGGAGTCGTGTCATAGTAACTTATGTGCATAAATGAAGGAATAATTTTCACATTTTCTCCGACTGAACGTCCGGGAAGGACTTGGCGGGGTACGCAACGCGGTCCCTGGCGTCCGCATACCTCCATATGCCAAGGTGCCACATGACCCTGGCTACGAACAGACTGAGCCCGAGCAGCACCGTGGTCCAGAGCATCGGGGTCCACTGGGCAATGGCCCACCCGTCGTCGCCCAGTGCCCAGAAGGTGACGACGAGATGGGCGACGTCGCCGATGGTGAGGGGGATAAATAATGCACGGACGACCTTTTCCTGGAGAGCCGGCTGGGCGGCGAGATGCTTCCTGGCTGCGGTGAGGATGAAGATGTTGAGGAGTCCCATGAGCGCACAGACGTGGGCGAGCTGGATGATGGTGACGACGGACGCCCTGGGGAGGACCGCAGGGGGAGGGCTGCCTGCAGGCCATTTCGCCTGGGCATTGTGCGCCTGGCGACGGTGAGCGCACGACCGGGCGGAGGTGAGCAAAAGGGGATTACCGCTTCTGGATTGCAGAGCGTGCCGACGAAGCCGATGAAGGTCAGCACCGGCTCATAAAAGGCGAAGAGCGCAAAGTAAAAGTCGGGTATCGCAGAAGCTGGCGGCATCGGGCAGACGACGAGCACGCGCAGCGCACGCACGTGCAGCAGCGAGCAGACCGGCCCTCACGCACGCACAGTCATGCCGCCACTGCCTCCGTCCCTCTCTCCCCCACGCACGGTCCGTCTTGTACCCAGGCGGACAGCCCCGCGCCGACGCTGATCCACCAAATGGCGGGGACCGAGATGGACAGGGGGGGTCTAATGCAGGCTCCGTGTGCTCGACGGCGGAGCAGTGCTTCGCGCCCGTCCAACAGATGTACTTGGCTAGCGAGAAAATAGAAATGAAAACGGCCCTCACGTGGTCTGTTGCTCTTCTGGACACGTCGGTGCTTGCCTATGGTCCTGCTGCACTATCTCAGGTGCGTGCGCGCTCCTCGCCATGGCCCGTCTTGCACACCTCCCGTCTGCCCAGCTATGTCGCCGCGCTGGCTGCCTTTGCGTTCGTCACCCTCTCTCTGGGTTCGTCCAGCACCCCCGCCGGCTTCCTCGTCTGACCCAACTCCAGCTAGCGGACTGCTCTACATCTCGGAATTGATCGAGGAACACTCTCGTCCTGCCAAGCTGATTGGCCAGCGTGTCACCCATGTCTGTACCGCCTTCCCTCGTCGCACTCCGTTCACACATCGCCCCCCAGACAGTCATCGCGTTGCACGTGTTGCTCTACATCACCGACTCTCTCCCCCTCCTCCAGACGATGTTCTCGATCGTCTGCCACATGGTGTATCTCCAGAATTTCTCCCGCCATTGGCCTCTCATCTCCTTGTCTTCTACTTCGTTCGTTGCTTCGTGCGCCATGGCCATCATAAATCACTTTCTCTGGTTCACCCATTTCTCGCGCCTCGCTAGCAGCGCAAGACAAGGCTACAACAGGCATCGTGTCCCGGTATCGCATGTGCCCGGCTTCTCAGACATTGCAACCTTTTTTGGCATCTGTGTCTGGCTCGTGCCGCTGTTCTTGTTCTTGAGTTTGAGTGCGAACGACAACACTCTTCCAACGTCATCGGGTACTCTCCTCGTTTCCACCGTGCGTCCGTCACTCATGACCACCGTCAGACATCGGCGATCCCTCTTCGTCGCCCGCTGGCTCTCGGCGGTCCAAGTCTTCCCTGTTTAAATCCATGTTTTCCGTACTTTCCAAGGCCCGAATCTTTCCATCGGACAAGCCAGACGGATTGATCACCCAGGCTCCAGCTTCAGCTCCCACTTACCCATTCCGGTCACCCTCTGCATCATCACTTCATTCACCTTCCCGCTCACCTCCACCACGCAGTCCGAAAATCTCAACTCACAATGCTCACCCCCACATCGATCCCACATCGTTTCAACAGAGTCGGTTTCCTCGACAACCATCTCAGGACATTAAAACGGGCAATGTCGTGCTCTCATCCAGACGTATTCCTAGCTCCGGACACAATCGTTCTACCGACGAATGAGGGTGGACGGACCGCCGCGGTGTTGGTGTTGATTGCGAGCCTGCGTTCTGTACAAAAGGCTGTTTCATAGACTAGCACCATGAGGGCATTCCTGCGCGAGCGGGACCGCGTGTCGCATGTGACTGCATTTTACGCGTTCGGGTGGTCTCCTTGAAATTTCCTGCTCGCGTGAACCTTCGTATCGATGCATCTCTACCTCGTGCACAACCCACGGTCCCTCTATCTCCTGACAGACTCTCACGACGAGAGACAAGGACACCCGTACAGGGCGCTTACCTTTCGCGCGGCAGCGCCCAGCGCGAGCCAGGTCATCGTCGAATTTCTGCAGGCCGATCGAGTCAATCTTGCCAGCGCCGTCAAGCTGACGCACCGTCCTGCCAAAGGATGTCTGGGACTCATATCAGTGGAAAATGGCACGTACACCGGCACGTACCATCGTATTGCTTGCGCGCACTCACCGTGGGTCTAGATATATTCCTTGCGGTGATCACGACTGCCGTCGAAGTGGGGAACACTCGCCCATCCCAATCACTCCCAGAGAAGGTCGCGAGAATCCATCAAGTCCAATTCTATTGTCTGACGTCGTCCTCGTGGGACGATCTCTCCTCTCAAGACTCCCTTCCCATCCTCGAGAACATGGACACCTTGTCAGGCAGAGAAGCGTATATGCAGTCCCTCAACCCAAATGCAGTCTTTGAACATCCATGCGTGCCACTCACAAAGATCCTATCTTCCGGTTCATTCTATTATGCCTTGGATCCATCGTGGGACCTATCCACACGGCTCGCCGCAAGATTGTCTCGAGGTGATCGCACCCAATGTGATATCGGGATTTTTGATGGGCGGTTCATCTGGAACGAATACATTATCCGGAGTCTGCTTGACTTTCGGGAGAAACTCGATCCCCACGAACGCCAAGATCTTGATCGTTGCCAGTTTATCGTACGCTTGATTTTTTTTGTTGGGTGAGACATGAATCCCGGTCCGTTTTCGTAGATTCTTGCCATACAAGGCTATGTAGGGGTGTCTACTATGGCCCTCCCGACGCCCCCTGTCAACGGCGCTCCCGTGATTGCTACATTGTCGCTCATTTCGCGCCTCGGGTGGAAAAGAGCAGGCACCCGCTTCAACACTCGAGGCGTCGATGACGACGGAAACACTGCAAACTTTGTAGAGGCAAGTGTGCCAGCAATATATTCGTCTCGCCCGTCTTTGAGCAACGGTCACAGACCGAAACAATTCTGAGTACGGACCAGCACTGCGTGAGTTACACACAGGTTCGGGGCAGTGTTCCCTGTATGCTATCTCGCCAAACACCTTCCTCTTTATCTCACTCTCGAGCACAGTGTTTTGGGAACAGCAGGGCATACAAACGTTTGGTCAACGTATTCAGATCACTCGTCCACATGCATCACAGCCCGCATTTGAGCGTCACTTTGCACACCTCATTGAAGAATATGGGGCGATACATGCAATCAATCTACTTGGCACAAAGGAGAACGAAGCCACCCTGACGGCGGCTTTCGCCAAGCATCTATACCAAGCCAGAGGAATTTGGGGTGACCACCTCAGCATCACGCACTACGATTTCCACAACGCCGTCCGAATTGGTGGTCATGACAGTATCGTAAGAGAGCTCGGGTAAGCCAGCTACCCCTTCGTTTGTTCACATTCTTATGATTCAAAGACATTTGGAAGATATCGCTGTCCACATGGATCGCTTCGGATTCACGTTGCTTGATGCCTCGACAGGCGAAAGAATCACAGATCAACATGGTGCATTCAGGATAAATTGTTTAGACTGGTAACGTGTATAGGAATGTCACTGATCCACCTTTGACTCTCGACAGTCTGGACCGGACCAATTTTGTCCAAGACATCCTCTCGCGCGAAGCGATCGAGCAGTTTCTAGGCCTTGTCCACCGTGAATGGTTACAGGCCAATGTTCTCTGGGTGCATCACAGGGAACTCTGGGCGGAGAATGGTGATGCACTATCGCGTGTATATGCCGGTACTGGCGCTCTGAATACGAGTTTTACGCGGACTGGGAAACGGACGCTGGCAGGTGTGCTCCCACCTTATTGATTCCGGCAGACACGGAACGACGCCCCCCAAAGGTGTTCTTTCCGACGCGACGAAAAGCGTTTCAAGAGCGTACATCAATAATTTTCAGGACAAAAACAAGCAGATTGCGATCGACATGTTCCTTGTAGGTCTCCTTGACTCTTACTCCCTGACCAGACCCCTATAATAGAACAGGGCAACCTCAACAGCCAGACGCAAGTACAGATATTCGATCCTGTTCATGACATGGTCCGGAAAACACTAAGCGAACGGTCGGTATATGGACGGCGTGGTGGTTGCTGGCACTGAATTTCAAGCCTATAGAGTATCAGAATATTCTTCTACTCTCTCGTGCACCATATTCGTCGGAACCTGGAATGTAAATGGCAGGGTAAACCAGAGAATATTTCCCTCGCTTCTGTTGATGTGAACACGCAGTGTGCAGCCTCCGTCTGAAAGTCTGAATCCCTGGTTATTCCCTCGAGACAGTGAGTTGACAAGCAGTTCTGTGAGAGTCCGCCTGACTATTTCGCCGTGTGCTTGCAGACTTTCTCGAGTAAGCCTTCATATCAGGTAAAAGTCTTCGCTGACGTTCGGCTTTATAGGCCAGATATCTTTGTTTTGGGCTTCCAAGAGATAGTGCTTCTCACCGCTCAGCAGATCATTCAAACTGACCCAGAAAAAAGGCACACGACATCCCTCGAGTGACTCGGCGTGCTGCTGACCAAACGCATATAGGCAGGTGTGGGAGCGTGCAATCATGGAAACAATCAATGGCCGGTCAAAGACCTCAGGGGAGTACGTATTACTACGTAGCGAGCAGGTACTTCGTTTCCAAGTTCCGTTCATTACACGGAGGCAGTAATCTTTACAGCTGGTCGGCACCGCTCTCTTTGTCATAGTCAAATCTGAGATGACCTCCGTCATTCGAAACGTGGAAGGCACTACCCGAAAGGTAGTTCAAATCATCTCTGCGTCAGATCTGACCACTAACCCTCTGACCAGACGGGTCTGCGGGGAATATCAGGAAACAAAGGGGGGGTTGGCGTTCGGCTGGACTACCACGACACCAGCTTTTGTTTTGTTACTGCCCACCTGGCCGCTGGACATTCCAATGTCGAAGAACGCCACGCTGACTTCAGGACAATCGCAAATGGACTACATTTTCTCAAGGGGAAAACGATCGCAAGTCACGAGTAGGTTCACCAACAAAGGACGGGCCGTGTGCTCACCAGCTCTGTAGCAACATAATCTGGCTGGCTGACACCAACTATCGCATTGAACTTGCCAACGAGAGCGTCAGGTCTCTCGTGGCAGAGAGAGATTACGATCCACTGGTCGGGTCAGACCAGGTAGGGTTCTCCCCACCTCGCGGAGATTCCAGGAATGAACGTACGTACAGTTGAGATCGGCGATCGAGACCGGTGGGGCTTTCGCTGGGTATGATGAAGGACCGTTGCTATTTCCTCCCACGTACAAGTACGACGTTGGGACGGACAACTACGACTCGGGCGAGAAAATGCGGATACCTGCCTGGACTGGTATGCAACCTCGTTACCTTCATCCCGACATCGTTTCATCCGTGCTTTAGATAGGATCTTGTTTCAAGGCAATCTAGACTTGTCTGTTTATTCGCGAGCTGAGCTCCGAGGTTCTGATCACCGTCCAGGTATGTCTTCCACCTGGACTTTCTCCTCGCCGTCGGATCTTGAATGGCTGCTCTTTTCAGTCTTCGCCTTGTTCCGAACTGAAGTGCGGATCATTGACACAGTCAAACGCGCCGCACTTTCCCGTTTACTACTAGAGAGTACCCTGACTGCCGCCCCTGGTGAGATGCTCGAGGAGAAAATCGCGACACTTGGCTTGCCATCCGACGCCAACGATTGTAAGGTTTCACGGTTTAGATCGGCCTCTTGTCTCTGAACTACGATGTAACAGTGCCCGCCCCGAGTTCAGATGATTTGCTTTGGTGGGGCGAACTTGGTCAGTGCCGCTTTGATGGTCTGTACTGGATGACTGGGCTGACAAGGCTGTAGAAACGGACGAGGGCAACCTGGTGATTTCCCCCGCATTGCTGGAGGCAGCTGTGGCAAAAAATCCCTTTGACTCACCAGGAGATTCACCCATGTCGTCGTGTCCGTCGTCGGATGAGGAACTCTATTCACATGCAGCCGACCTTCCCATACCCATCACCCCCGAGCGGGTAGTTCGCAGAGGTGTTAATACCATTGGGCCTGTAAAATAGTTACAAGGAAATTTTTCCTTGGAAAAGCTGAAATTAGAACGCGGGAACAGGCTATGCGGTGCGAACAAACGCCGAAGGGCACCAAGACAACTAGATAAGCCCCTGCTTCTTCAAATCCTCGTACGTCTTCTTGTTGTATACGTTACCCTCGTCATCCTCAAGTTCTTCCATCGTCTCCTGCTCGAATATTTCATGCCTCCCTTCGCGCTTAAGTTTCTCCGCGACTAGGGGTAATAACCGGCTTTAGTGTGCCGAAAGTGAAACAAAAGATCGACAACGCACGTGAAAGAGCATCCTCTATACGAGTGATTTCGTGGAAATGCCTTGTGTTCGGTAAGCCCAAGGCCCGCATACCGAAGGCATGCCGCGACTCCTGTAAGTGATGATTAGGTCACCTGCTTTGCACGACGAACCTGGGCAAAATACCTGGAAGTGTCGGTCAAAGTTTTTCCTATTGGGGATTGAACGATGAGCAACTGTCGGGTATTCCTGGAAGATCTCCGCACCTTCCCATGTACACGTGGTCGGAACATATTTCACACCGGTACTCGACACCTAGACCGTGCAACTTGTACAACCAGTATGGAATCGGCTTTCCATCCCAACCGAGGGGGAGTTTGAGTGGATTGTAAATTCTTTCTTCTTCCTCTTCTTCCTCGCCTGTGCCATCTCCGTTGTTCGTGGGAGCGACGGGAGGTTTTGATTGTTCGAGTAATTCCTGCTCACGCTCGCGTGCGGTCAGAGAGAAGCGGCGTTCCACGTTGGATTTCGTTTCGTTGATTGTAGGAGCGAGCATGACAAGCAAAGAGGCGGAAAGATCCGTCAAGAGTGCATTATTCCGTAACCTGGACTGCCATGTGCTTGAGTTGTCGGAAGATGTCGTAAGAGACGGTTGGACGCCGTTTGGGTTTAGTGGGGGCTCGCTGGACGCAGCTTGCTTGGCGGTCGCCTTGACGTGTTTCTTTGAGGTCAGATGTGCATCATACACCGTTTGCTTGGAGTATATTTTTTGACCTGTGACCGACGGAATGAATGTACGCGTGATCCCAATTAGGAAGTAACTCACAAGCAGAGCACCATATGCCTGATGCTTCCTCCGAGGAGGCCATACGCTTGTTTCCCTGATCTTCCCACTCGGCGTCGAATTCTCCTGCCTCCCATTTCTTCAGAAACTCGGCTTCGTACTCCCGGTGTTTTGAACCTATGTCTATAAGCGGTTGTGTCCGCTTGACAAAAGATAACAGGTAGTCGTGCAAACCCCGAATATAACTGAGATGGGGTGAATATAGCGGAGATAAATAGGGAGGAAAAATATGCTTACACCTCATACTCCTTGGAATTCCGCGTTTCCTTGGGAAGCTCATTGTGCAGCGTGCCATCTTGAATCAGGAGAGCATCCAGATATTGCAAGTAGGGCAGCCTCTTGGTAACGTTCTTTAGATTGCTGTAGGCGGCGTGGTTTGCGTACAGGTCGACATATCTCCCGTACGCCTCTTCCCCGGAGAACATCAGGGACACAGCTGAACGCGCAATGAATGGAGGTCCTCGGGCAGCCAAATGCTGGGGTACGCACGATCCTCCTCCTCAAACTCTTCGTCTATCCCATCCTGGTTTCCCTCCTCAAGAAGAGCAGCGAGCTCCAGTTCGAAGGCTCCTGCTGCAACATCAGGATACTTATTGTAGTGGTCCTGAACCTTCACCAACCGCGCGTAGAACTCGGAGAGATCACCTGGCTGAGCCGGCGCGGTAAGCGCGTCGATCTCAGCGTTGCGTGCGTCTTCGTCATCATACTGAGTGCTAAGGGTGGCTACGCGCGAAGAAATGCGGCTGAGCACCTGGGCGGCTTTATGCTCCGTCTGCAGCCTGACTTCATGGGTAGGCTGGCTCCTGGAGAGTAGAGAATAGAGCGCTATCTCGTAGCGCTCGATTTCTTCATGGGCCTGTCGTTGAGTTTCGATGATGGAGTCCATGAGCACGCTCTGCAAGTGACTGTTGGGTCGTATGACTTTCAAACTCCGTCACAGCTACTGGCTTTCTGTCGCATCTCCCCATAAAAAAAGTCATCGACAATGTCTGGCATCAACCCCGGGGACGAGGTAGACCGGTCTCTCGAGGTAGCTTGGGCGAGATGCTGACCTTTTCTCGTCAGAAACTCGTATTCGAGTCGTCAGAGGCCGTCTCGGTCGTATCCACGTTTGACGACCTCAACTTGAAGGAAGACCTTCTTCGAGGAATTTATGCGTACAGTCCGTCTTTACTCCCGACTTTTCCTCGTCAGTCTCATTCCTTCCCAGACTTTGAAAAGCCTTCTGCCATCCAGCAGCGCGCCATACTACCCATCACTCAAGGACGCGACGTTATCGCTCAAGCGCAGTCGGGAACCGGTAAAACAGCAACCTTTTCGATCTCCATTCTCCAGTCCATCGACGTTTCCGTGCGCGAAACCCAAGCACTTGTTCTCTCCCCCACGAGAGAACTTGCTACCCAAATCCAGTCTGTCGTGCTTGCTCTGGGCGATTATATGAACGTCCAGTGTCACGCATGCATCGGGGGAACGTCCATCGGTGAGGACATCCGAAAGCTCGAGTATGGGCAGCATGTGGTGTCAGGCACTCCCGGACGTGTTTTCGATATGATTCGCCGAAGAGCTCTTCGAACGCGGAATATCAAGATGCTCGTCCTCGATGAAGCAGACGAGCTGCTAAATAAAGGCTTCAAGGACCAAATATACGATGTTTACCGTTACCTCCCCCCAGCAACGCAGGTCGTATTGTTGAGCGCTACGCTCCCTTACGATGTGTTGGAGATGACAACTAAATTCATGACGGACCCTATCCGAATCCTGGTAAAGCGTGACGAACTGACGCTGGAGGGCATCAAACAGTTCTTCGTGGCCGTTGAAAAGGAAGACTGGAAGTTCGACACGCTATGTGACTTGTACGACACACTTACTATCACGCAAGCCGTGATTTTCTGCAACACGAGACGAAAGGTTCGAGTCTACAACCAGAACGTTCCTGCTAACTGGGCTTATTACATTGGCAGGTCGATTGGCTCACGGAGAAGATGAGAGCTGCCAACTTCACTGTATCCTCGATGCATGGTGAGATGGTGCAGAAGGAGAGAGACGCCATCATGGCGGAGTTCCGTGGGGGGACATCGTAAGCCGGAACCCACTGCTTGGAAATATCTCTCATTTTTCTTATCTTTTATCGTAGACGCGTGCTAATCACGACTGACGTGTGGGCTCGGGGAATCGATGTTCAGCAGGTCTCGCTCGTCATCAATTACGATCTCCCAGCGTATCCACCTCTCCTTTTGACGTCCGCACCTCTCTGACTGTCCTTCACAGGAATCGTGAGAACTACATACACCGAATTGGCCGGTCGGGACGTTTTGGCAGGAAAGGTGTCGCTATCAATGTACGTTGCACATATCTCCTCTTGACTAGCTTCTCACGTTGGATTTCCCCAGTTTGTAACAGTTGACGACGTGCGCATCCTCCGCGACATTGGTAAGTCCGATCTTTGTTATCCGCTGGCCCTGGTAGTTATTCGTTCCTGCAGAACAATTCTACAGCACTCAGATAGTGAGCCATTCCACCGTCTTGACAAGTTGACATCCTGACTACTATCCCAGGATGAAATGCCGGTCAATGCCGCGGAACTCATCTAGAAGTTGACTCGATGCAGTATAGGGCCATTGACCAGTACTTTTACTTGTTTGGTTGGCGCTCGCTTCTATTGTTATGTACTCTTCATGTCCCGCTATCCTTCCAGTGTTGGTACCTCTATTCCTGTGTTCATCAAGCACTATTACTCTACTGCACAGCCAACCATTCAACAAGCCCGATGAGCATGACCATCTAAGTTTCACTGGGGTAATTACATGATGCGACTACTGGCAGCCAAGCATCGTCCATGGCCAAGCAAAGATGAATCCGGGGACTTCCGCATTAAAAATCGAACGCACAAAGACGCACGAAACGGTTCGTCGGATAAATCTTGGGTGAGCACACGAACATTGGTAGGTGTCGGTGAGAACGCGATGGAAGCGGCCACTCGGCAGGCTACCGTTCAGAACTGTGGCATGCAAGGGAAATCCCGGTGGTTTTTCTCTCCAAGGGTAGGCCGAGGCCTTCAATCCACGTTGTCTTCGGGTGCTGTTTCGCGGCGTCCGGGCACGGAAGCGAGGGTATGTGAAGCGAGGAGTAAATCATGCGGTGAGCGGAGCCGGTCACCCGTGGAGGTGTAATCGGAATTCCACGGAGTGGCCATTGCAAGTCCAACAGGGGAGGAGAGCGTCGCGCGGCGGAGACCACGCTGCGTAACCACCCCATCGTGCAGCCCTGCGGGAAGTTGTATCGCTCGGCTCAACGTCCCCGAAAAGTGAGCATTCAAAAGTAAAACATGCTCCCGGATCCCGGATCCCCCCCCCTTTCTCCAGCAAATCCCCGTGGACGTGACTAAAGGTGTGATCCGGGACGTATATGAACATCCTTGAGTCAACTATCGACTTACATTTGCCTTTGAGTGGGACAGCACCTGACGGAGGTTGTTCTCGGGGCTCCCACTGAGTCCCAGCTGATGAAACCGCCGGATCACGAGGCAAAGTATTGTTCTCGATTCGATATCAATCGGTCTTGATCGTGACGACGTTTTCGCCCTAAGGGTCAGAGCCTCAAGAGAACTACTGACCCTGTTGGCCCTGGAATCCGCCGCGCTCGGGGTTGGAGCGCAACGTCCCTCGTGCACGGCACCACTACATACCCACGCGAATGCCCCTTAACGACGTGAGATTGGAACGACCGTGGTACATATGGGGGAAACGGTAGCTTCTGGTGGGTGAGGAGAGGCGAGATAGGAACGCAGCCGGCTGTGATAAACATTTTGAAACGGCGACGAGGATCTGCAGGGATGATCTACAACCCCCTCCGACACATGGATGCCACGCTTGTGTCAGTGTCGACTCTATGAGACCGGATCGTGGATGAAATTTGAAACATGCTGGCAAGTGATGGTGCAGCAAGCTTGGAGCTCGAGGAGACAGTCCTTCGCAATATGAAGTGCACTTGTCAGTGACAATCGCAGTTGTTAAAGGTAATCTCTGGAAGTCGGTGTCCGGTTTTAGTAGGGAGTCAGGGAAGAGCAGCCATGTGGTCGTGTGGAGGACGCAGACATTTGTCATCGGGATGCAAAGATCCAGCTCAACTTGAACATGCAGAATGACCCCCCCTCCCCCAAAAAAACAAGAAAATAAAGAGTTGAACAAGAAAAAAAGCAGGAAAAAGAACAGCAAAAAAAAAAAAAAAGTATGCGCGGGGGTACTGTCCATTGAATTGCGATTGTTTCGGTCTCTCACATGCTCAAATATTTCTACCTGGCCGGTGAGATCAGCAACTAGGAACAGGTCAAAGGCTGATACCTGTTTCAGTCTGTAAAAGGAGTTGCGCATATCGCATCAACGCGACCCTCTTCGTGGATGCGTCATGGAAGTGTTGTCTTCTAACGAGTTTCGACTTGGATGTTTCTGCCAACAATATTATTCCATGGGCGCCGATGTGTACTGCCATACGGATTCACTGCCCCAAGTCCTGCGACTGTCTCTGAATTGGTTTTCGTATTTCCGGACGACGCATGACGTGAACGGATGACCTTGTCTGTGCCGAACATGCAGACGGTGAGAGTCCCATATGTCTCGAGGTATAAAAGCGACCCGCATCCATCCCCAATTCTCATTCTCGCTCAGTGGTCGACATGTGTTACTGGAGAAGGTGCGTGACACATCCAACCTGCACTATCAAGTTTCATACCTCCCTTTGACCACGAAGGGTACGAAACACTTACAAAGGGTGAATCCACTTGCCTTTCCTTGGGGTGCATGTTCTCAATTAACTCCATCACAGGTGCGGACACGTTGTATCCTTGGTAAGACATACTATTTGTCCCCCTCGTTGCTGCTCGTCATGGTTTTGAACAGCCCGACGAAGAAGTGAGCCCGCCTATGCACTGCAACAACATGGTTAAACTCCTTTAGATCAAATGCGATCTTTGGAACTGCAAGTTCAGCCCAAAGCACTCCCAAAATTGTGTTCCGCCACAGTGCACTCAAACATGTTGGCAATAGTACGTGGCTTGCTTTTTTTATGGCCTCTCGAACTCACCGGGACTGTCCAAACTAGCCATCAATACCCGCAGCAATATGGTGTGCAGCTCGTTTGATTTCTGAACCTGGAGGGTGACCGTTATTTACTTAATTCAGCGCCTCAAATAGACAAGAAGTGCCCAAAGTGCTGTGGCTGAGCTAGTTGATCTTCCAGACACTATTCCTGGGCGACTCGCCGCTCTCTGGAACTAACGCGACGGACGTTGCATCTTCGCGTAGTACTCTCCTAGAATTCCGTAGACTCACTTTGTATAGAAAGTACACATGTTATGTGTGGAACGTACGCGTAGACAACCACAATTTTTTATGTGTGATCCGCTTTTTTTTGGTAGCTGTGCTACCGGCGCCTCTTCCTCGCCGTCTGCCACGAGACCATTCCGACAAGTCGGCTCGTCCCTCGGGACGTGTGCCAGCTTCGATAGACCAACGCCGGGAAGGACAGAGTGATGGTGTCGGTACGTGCTCTAGTCCATGTCCTTGCTTAGCACCTGCATCCAGTGGGGATCGACGCCATCAACTACCTTTTACGCCCCCTCGGAGTTCCACTCGGTCCATGACAGCTGTGTCCAGACCCACCAACTCTGTATGTGCGCACGTGCATTCGTATCGGCACTCGCTAAAGGCTAGTCCTCCTCATCCTGGACGGACGCACTATTCATCTGCATAGCATCTACTTATCCGCCCATGCTCAACCCGCTCATGCTTGTGCCGTCATGCATTACCACCGCCTGCGCCCATTCAATCACACCCAAGGTGGCGACCCCTCTCCTTGTCCTGAAGTCGGTGACGAACCGCCCCGCGTGGGCCGGTGTCGGACAGTGTCGGACAGCTCGCGCTAGATATCACCGGGATTGACGGTCAATGGGCCCAATTCGCGCTGTTCGTTGCCCACCGTGCGTAAAACCTGCGGACACTCGATTTGACCCATCCGACGTCTCATACATGGTTTCCGTCGTGCGGGCATGCGACGAGTGGTGCCTTGTAGATCGCGGGCCGTCTTTCGATCTTGATGCTGTGTACAAAGTTGGAGACGCCGGACTTGACAGGCCCTCATAGGACCGACGTGACTGACCGCTGTCGGTTCTCCGAGGTGTGCATCCGCCTCGGTTGCATGCGATTGTGCGACCCATGCGGCACGTTGCGCTGACCGATGGATCGACAGATGTGGGAGATGAATGAACTAGAGCGCCTAGGAAGTACAGAGCCAGCACCGGCCATTTGCCCCCGTATGACTATCCGTCCTGGGCTACTTACCCGTTTCCCGTGTGTATGAAGCAATGACGACGGAACCGTCTTCTACCCGCCAACCCACGCAAGTAATTAACCACAAGATCGATGATGACGAGCGCCTAGATCCCCCACCCCACGGCGGGACTGTGCAGCGACGATGTGGATTGTCAATGGTCCTCACGCCGGCGATGGATGGGGCCTACGAGACAGGTCAATGAGGCTAAGGAAGTGTTGGGGCATGCCATTGGAGAACGCTCAAGGGTCAAAAGCAGCTCGCTAAGGTTGACTCTGGAGACACTACTTGAATCTGCAACATCAGAGGACATCCAAAAGGAGGCGGAAACGACTCGTGCAGCGTCGAAACGAGCATGCAAAGTCGAGGTCCAGAACCTCTGCTAGATGGCACAGACGCGAGACAGAACTGGCACATCCACACGTCCCGACAAACCATCCCATGGGCTACCTCAATCTGCTGCGACGACGTGGAAGCTCAAATTGGGTGCTAAAGTCCTCAGTGCCAACGCCACGATTCCCATATTCGGACACCCCTGGATGGACTCGATTGGCCTTTGAAGAGTATCAGACATGTCGAATGAACATACAAGCACGATCTTCGGACCAGAAAAAAAAGGGTCTCGCACAGTGGGGAAGCGAGGAAACGTCGAGAAATTCGTGGGGTTCGCAGTATGCATGGGGGCTACAAAGTGCTGAGGTATGGGCGAGCTGGACTAGACTAATCATCTCCAATGTTGTGTTTTTTCTTGAGTTGCACGAGTTCTTCTTCCCTCCGAGCCAGATCTGCCTTGGCTGCGGCAGCATCCTGTTTGGCAGGCATATGGTAAAGAACGACAATGTACCGTTCCTGCAAGTGAAACCCGTTGAGGTGATCGAGCGCGTTCTTTGCCTGCATGGAATAGTCAGGGCAAGCGGTTGGCGAATAGGCCAGCCACGCACGTCCATCACATCATCGAACACGACGAACGCGGTGCCCTTTGTTTTTGGCTCATTTCCGATACGGATTTGCCTGATGCTGCCGTAGCGGCCAAAGAGGTCATATAGATCTTCTCCGGTGATCTGGTAGTTGAGGTTCTTGACAAAGAGGATGCGATTGGCGCCGGGCGGAAGCTTTGACTGTGTGGTCTGACTGAGAGACGCGGCGACGGGCTGAGCAAGAGACACGTACTGTCGGCCGGGGAGCAGCCATCGTGCCAAACGTTGGTGGTTTCGTGCAAGCGGTCCTTTTGATTACATCATCCACACTACTGGCATACCATGGTACATAGTACTCGTCTAGTACGTGCACGCCCGGGACCAGTGAGCTCACTTCCAACGTGCATGGGCCAAGCGCTCGACGACGGAGCACCCGCTCGTCCCGCTGACGCACAGCACCGTGCCTGCTTCTGTGTCCTCTGCATCGGGTACAATGCACCTCATGTCCTCCGGGCGAGGGCACGGACAATCCAACGGCCGCGCAACGCAGACCAGACTATCTGGACACAGATACGAGGCACATGGAACTACGGAGCAACGTAAGTATCTCACAGATGCAACAGTGGCCTACACCGACCTGCCTGAGCATGCGCAATCCATGGAGAGCCTTCCTGCTGGGGTTGCTGTTGTCTCTGCTGCCCCTGATGACCAAACATGTGGTCAAAGAATCCAAACTGCGCCGTGACGGTGGACGACAAGGCGGCAAGTAGAACCGTGTGGGCGACAAAAGACTTCATCTCAGGTCGAAGTTCGTCGCGGACAAGCTTGCTTGGGTGACCTTACATAACCCTAGTACACGAGCATCCCAGTTGGTACAGGCAACCAATAAACATAACATTACGATCTCGTAGGAGACGGTACAAATCAATTAACAGCATACGATAACATGGTCACATACTCCGTAGATTCGCCATGACACCCCAGCTCCCGCAAAACGATGCACTACTCTCTGGCGACCGGAACCCCTGCTTCAACATCCCCCATCTCCCACCAAACAACGGCCTCTGAAGTGGCTTTCCCTCGGCATAATTTGGAATCTCGCACGAACGCGCCCTCGGAGCCACAAAACCAGCGAGTTATCGTAGAGCCTGACGCGCTGAAAACGGTGTTCGTTCCGGGCGAACAAGCCTATTCACGGACGCATCCGAACCATCGAGACCGGTCAAAAGACGCTTCTTTGGACAACACTTTCTCGCTTTCCTTCTGAGTGGTATATTCTCCTTGTCCCCGTCACCATCTGGTAGCAGCGACCCTCTTGAAATCGGGGCACCCCGGCGATGTTCGCCGTCTCGGAAAACGTCGAAACCAGGATAGTGCCTAGATTGTGGGTCCATAGATGATTCGATCGTCGGCTTGGGGTAAAGTTCGCGAGAGGGCGGGTGCCGGTGCGGCGATGACGTTAGTTGGGAACCCCCATGATGTCGCGCAAGTCTGCCAGGACACTGAGTCGACTGCACGGGAAGCAGAATAGAAAGTCGTACCCATTCTCGAGTCGCGATGGCCTGGTTGGAGTGATGCCTTCCGCATCCAACACACGGCGCTTGGCAGGGTTCAGAGGGGTAGTCCGCGACGGAGACAATGGACGCTTGTGCTTTTGTGGCGTCTTGCTTCTAGCGGCGGACGGAGAGAGAAAATGGTCCAGCGGGATGTCATGCAGAGGCGCACGCGGGTGCGTCTGCATGGTGCTCGGTGTGGGTGCTCGTGGGCGGGATTCTGGACGGATGGCGGTAGAGATCAGCGGACCGCCGTCATCACCTTCCAACGGCCTCGAGGCACGCCAAAAAAAAACAGGAAAATAGCAACCACAACAACAGCAAACAACGTGTCACACTCTTGTAACAAGTCACGCTTCCTATCTACTAGTACGTCAACTGACTGGCATGACCACGTCGAACACGCCCGTCCCTGTCAGGTGCGGTCGACCCACCACAATGCGACCCGACGGCGTCGAGAGGTCATCAAAGTCACCAAATAGCGTCGCTTCTGACAAGAAACCAGCCGTGGTTTCGTACGACGCCTTGAGCAGTGGCGACGGGTTCGTCGAGAGCCCCTTTCGATTGAATGGTTTGTATCCACCATCAAAAGTCTGCCGTGCATCAGCTTGGAACGCTCTAGACTGTAACTGTATGCTCACCATGTAATCAGCAACCAATTCCAGATGTCTCATATCGACATCTATCTTGTACGCACTAAAGACCCCTCCGACTTCGCGCAGAATGGCCGCACGTGCCATCTCTACCCCGTAGGTGATCAGAACAGAGTAAATGTCGTTGGAGTAGATGGTGTCGTAGTCGATGATACTGTCCTCGCTTCCACCCGCAAATTGCCAGATGCCACGGAAATTGGACCCGTTCGTGGTGAGCTATATGCCCAGATTTTAGACCGCGCCCGGACAGACGGCGGGGCGACAAACCTGCACACTGCCATTCTCGCTTGCGAGCTTAAAGCAATCCACGATCCCAGGGATCTCTCGAATGACAGTCTTGCGACACGCACGCTCTACGATCCCGACCAAGAGAAGTTTCGGGAAATCGGGAGGAAACTAGACCACCGGTTAAGCTGCCATGTGCAGGGAACTGCCAACCGGAACACTCACCACGAGCTTGAAAGAACATGCTGACTCTGAAAACTTGAAGTTCGAAGCTTGGCGGAAGGTGTCGGCAAACTCGTCTGCTATGGTTTTCACCTGTTCGTGAGGCGAGACAGCACCCGGTGTCTTGCCTTCGCGTTCCTGAGCGCCTGCCTCGTCCTCCCTCTCAGAGGCATACACAACCTCTATGGCAGCATCGTCGAACTCGTCTTCGTGCTCTTCGTCAGATTCGTACGAAGCTTGTGCATTTCTCTGACGCACACGCTTTGCGTCACCAGCATCGGCGTCATCTTGCTCACTCCCCGCGTCCCCGGTCTTTTCAACAGATTCCTCTCCTTCATCGTCGTCTGCGTCATTCTCTCCCACGGTCCGCTCCTTGCTTGCCTTACCTTGGCCGAGCTGTGCGATCTGGCTCCTAAGATCGGCGTCGAGTTTCTTCATTTCCAGTTGTATCTCGCGTTTCAACTTCGAGGGAAAGCGAGCCCCGAACACCGCAAGGATGCCATTCGCATCGATATCATATTCTTCAACGTACTCGTCTTCCGGGTAGAAGAACAGGTCGATAGAGAATTCCGTTTGACGTGCGTCGCCCTGAACGGTCAGGCGCTCCTTCACGACAACCTTGTCTACGATTTGTGAGAGAACGAGCCTGCTGGCTCTCTTGCAAAAGGTCGTGACGTCCGCGTCCGAAGCGTCGGCCACAACGCCCATGTTCATCGATGGGGTTTTAGGCTTTTGGGAGGCTGTCATCACTATCTCCCTTAGGCGAGGAATCCCCAAAGTAACGTTTGCAGCGCCGTGACCTGCAAGGTGGATGGGTGAAACCGTGGGCAGTTAGAGACATCACTTGCCAGCAAAGTGGAACGTGTTCAAAGTCATCTGGGTCGAAGGTTCCCCAATTCTATGGCTGAATAGTAGACGTGACACAACCTCGGCATGGAAGACCTACCCCTGAGATGCTAATAGGCCAACTGCTTCTCCAGGTTCAACAAGGCTTCTCATGTACTTGACATTCATCAAGAGACGGAAGTATCGCGGTTTCATAGAATGTTGTCTGCGCTTGATTGCCTGCCGCTCCTCTAAAGCCTTAGATCTGATTGTTGGAGGGTTGGACTTCAGATAGGCGTCGACGGACTCAGCAAATTTCTCCGAGGTACTTCCCAGGTAGCGAGAGGGACTAAACAAGTCGAGAGCGGGAGCCATTTCCTCGCGCGGTGCTGCAGAGTGTTTACTGGGACGCGCCTTGGGCTGCTTCAACACCCTCTTCATATAAGCTGATGCGTCCTCGTCATCGATCGCGCCAGCGATGTTCTTCGGCTGATACAGGTTCACCAGAGTATTTCGATTTTCCGCTACAAATTTGAACTGGAAGAGATGCTTCTGCTTTGTGACGTCAAGCCCATCTCCACCATATAAGAACTGGTAAACCGAAGAGTCGCTGCCACGAACGGTGTGGTCGTAATGGATTCGAATTCCTTCCAGATGTTTTACGAGACAGCGTTGCAAGTACCCAGATCGAGACGTCTTCACGGCAGTGTCGATGAGACCCTCTCGACCAGCCATACAATGAAAGTAAAATTCTTGCGGTTTGACACCAGTTAGGAACCGGCTGGCTACATACCCGCCAGCAATCGCTTTTGTTTCGAACGACTTGAACGATGGAAGCGTTTTTCCACTGACCATGACGGGCACACGTCGGCCCTCTAGCTCCTGCTGACCAAGGGCGCAGGATATCTGTTGCGCGTTGACCGCGCTGCCCTTGGCACCGGACTGTGTCATTGCCTGCATGTGGTTATGAGGAAACTTGCGTAGTAGCCCAAATGGTATACAAGTATCCGCGATCGATTTTGTGAGTTTGGCTAATTTGCTTTTAACAGTCACATCAAGACCTGCCATTTTACTGTCATCCCGGAGGACGTCCTCGAGGAGGGACGCAAGTGAGGCAGGAACATCCTCTTCTTCCACTCTAGACAATGAAGGAAAGTTTTCGATGGCACCTTCTGTTCCTAGGTTGACGTTCTTCTGCAGGATGTTGGTTCGACCCCTGTCCCCATCAGGGGTCAATACCAGATCATCCATACGGCAAGTAAAGGCCCGATGTTGCAAGAACTTTGTAAACAGACGGCTGAGAATACCAAGGAGTTGCCCCGCGACAGTTGCTCCATACAGCTCATGCACGGAGTGCACGAGCCCGTACTCGGTTGCACCAAAGGCTGATTTGTCAAGAACACCACGAAGCAGTTCGCCGTCAAGGATGACGATCTTGTCTTCCAAAGAGCCATTTCCCCAGAGATTCCCCGGAACTTTAGAAGTAGATTCTAGGTTCAACCCATCGGCGTTGTTGGGCGTAATGTTTAGGAGCACCGTGGAAATCTAGTCAAATTAAGCGTAAGCCAACTAAGACGAAAGATGACGCACTACTTGCTTCCCTGTCCAAAGGGGCTTTGGAACCCATATAGCAGGTGGCAAGGTCCTGAGACGATCGGACAATGGCTCGCCACTTTCCGGCCTGAGAGCCCCGTAAAGTAGTTGGAAATACTCGTCCCTGGAAAAAAACGTATCTTGACATGTCATCCACACACCGGCAACGACATGATCCTGAATTAAACCCCGGAGAGGCTTCCCTGACGTGGGCACAAGATACTGGTTATCAGTATTAGCAATGAATCTGGCCTCAGCTTGAGCGACCGGATTCTCTGGAAATAAACATGAAGAACTCGAAGACGCCACATCTAGATAACATACGAGGAAAATGAATATTCATCTCTGAAAAATGTCAGAAATTCGGAAAGCAGTTAAAGAGGACACATTCACCATCGCCATCAAAGTCGGCTTGGGAGGCAGATTAACGATAGAACCACAGCGCAAAGATAAACATACCATTGTAGGAATTACTGTTCAGAAAGTTTCAACAGAAAATTCGGAAGGAAGAAAGGAGGAAGGGAAGCACAGACCAGTTCGCGTAATGCAAGCGTATTGTTTTTTCGCCTTCAAGAATGCGAGCTTTGTGGCACATCATACTTGGTTTATGTAGTGTCGGCTGTCGGTTCAAGACCAAGATATCACCATCCTGTAGATGACGATACACCTTCTTATTGATGGACGGAGTCTTGGTCGAAAGGCCGTTGCGTCCACCGGGATCTTGCGGGGTGAAAAGCATGTCGGCAATGGCTTGCCGCTGTTCCTTTGTCATTTTGTCCTGGTGTAGGGCTGGAGTTTAGTGAACTCTGCACATGGTAAAAGGTGAAAATCACCAGTGATTGTAGGCGTCCATCCTCAAACTCTACCATGGTAGCACCGGGATAGATCCTTGGCCCGTTGACCACCCACTGTCGACAATGGTGAACATTCAGTGGGGTGACAGGTTCCGGATATGTCAATTTCCTGGCAAAAACGGGTGGGATCCCGATTTCGTTCGGTTCAATATTGACATCCGGAGAAATGACCGAACGCGCAGCATAGTTAACACGTTTCCCCTAAATCGTCTTGCTGAGCCGGTAATAAGACCTGAGAACCTTGTGAACGAACCATCATGTGTTTTCGGAACAGGCCGTCCTTCTTTTCGAGGCCCTGCTTTATTCCGGGGGGCGGCCGCTTTCCTTGGCGAAGTGGCTGTGGGTTTTTGTTGCTGTCGAGGAAGCTGTTGACATCAACTTGAAGTTGTATTAGAGCTTCCAAAAGTGAGCCTAAAAGGCGTCTACGCAAAGCCTCATCCGCAACAGAGGTTTTCGTGGATGCAACAACCAAGTCAGCATTCAGATCGCGCAGGCGGTATGATGTGTTAAGGACTTTAGTTAGTAGTTCATTTTGAGGGTTTTCAAAGAGTGTGTCCCCCATTTTCGACGGGGGTCGAAATCGTGTTGGTGGTACCAATAACACATCCATGAAGAACATGTCAGGAGAGGCTAATGATAAACCATGCTGGGAAAGAGGGGCAAAGGGGCCATGCCGACCAAACAGGAGAGAGCAGATAACTGGGCAATTTTCGAACAGACGACAAAGGTGGGCACGACATTCCGCTGGGGGCATGACTCTTTCGTTACGGCCGCGAGACGTTTTGACTTTTCCGCTCGCTGTCTTAGGTAGCGCCTCCTGTGAAGGTCTGGATGGTGTTTTTACTGCTATTTCCTCATCCGAGTAGGTCAAGTCCCCTCCAGGTTCCGAGTCCGAGGGATCGTCGCCTTCGCCGAAAAATTCCTCGTCTATATTTGGACGATACCCCATAGTTCCTCGCTGCTGTGCATGCAGTACATCTGGGCGCTTGAGACCGGTTGCCCCATGTCGATTTTTTTGCTTGATGGAGAGATCATATTCTATAATCTTCGTGAAGCCCTCCCTGCGGAATGTGTACGCATGTCTATTATACCAGCATCAGAAAAATGGAAATAGTGCAAAAAAGGCACTAACGCGTTGCAATTCTGACACGTTTTTGATATGATTGTCCTCAAGAAATCAGAGATGACCTCCTTCCTTGCCTGATAGACAAGTTCATTCTTGTAATGATCGCGTTTGCTGCTCGATGCACGACTCAAATGGATGACGACATAAAGGGCGATGCGCTTTTCGAATTCATCCTCAGACTCGCCTGGGGTGTCTTCAGTAGCATCCGCACTGCGCAGCCGGGCTTGAATATCGTCCACGGCATGTGCAGCCTCAAGGAGACCACGCTCCATCAAACGTAGTTTGGCGACGTATTTACACACCTAAACTCCAAGCGAAGCCTTCAGCCTGAGCATGCAGTCATAAAGAGGATATCGTTCCCACCACGAACCGAGACGCCTTGAACCTATGACAAAACAGACAAGTTCCGCGGAGGACGTTATACATGTTTGCCATGAACAAAGGATGGTATACAGGAGAGGGTAACTCGATGTGACCGTAATGCCCGGGGCAAGTGAAGTAGTTGAGATGGCATGTCGTACAACTATACAAGGGCCAATTATGAGAATCAAATGTGAGAGCGAGACAACCCACATGTCATGGGGATCACTAGGTCCAAGAGCTGGATCGTACAAGCCGCCTATGTTGGGTCTGTTTAAGTCGTCGAGAAGGACGGGATTTAGTATTTGTTTCACGGATATCCTGCGAATGTCCTCCGTGGAGAGGAACGAAAACGAGACACTCGAGACCGTCGAGGGCACGGAGACAGCGACGTTCATGTCGGGCGAGCGCGATATCTGTCTATTCGCAAAGTACACCATCGGCAGCTGATAAACTTTTTTGGCTCCATGACATCACGTGAGGCCCCCCTGTCCATCACTTCAACTCAACGTTCCGCTGCGTTTCACCCCTCCCCTACTTTTCCCCGACTTGGTCTTCTGAGCTTCATTTACTAACTCTGCAATCAACCTATTATATGTCTCTGAGTCCTGCTGTAGCGCATCGCGCGTTTGAAGAAGATATGTCAGAAGTGAGGACGTGTTCGTCGTCTCTGAGCGTAGGTCTGCGAGATACTTCTCCAGCTTCGTTAACGGAAATAGGTTAAATTGATCTGCGAAATGGCCTCGATACACGGATAACCGCAAGCGACGAATGTAGCGCCCCACCTATGTCGAGTTTCAACAGGTCGTCTATCTTCTTTGCGTCGAGCATCGGCTTGGGCCCGAGGCTTAATTGCGTCACTGTTGATGGCCCAGAACGCGCAGACGGCTGGGGCGTGTTTGAACGCGTCCCTACTCGAGAACTACTCCGGGACGGAGGAGTACTCCGGATCGAACCATGTGCTCCTGGAGGAGAAGAGACAGGCCGAGTTGAGACGTGAAGAGGAGGGTGTTTAGCAGCAGCTTGTGGAAGTATCTCATCCAGGTTGACAGGAAGCCCGAGGGCAATTAGGTGTTGTTGTCGTATGCGAGATCGTACCCAATTGATTGGCTCCATGAGAGGGGGCGAATTTAGCAGCAATGAATACAGCTCGCGGCTTCGAGGCATGAGGGGGCACGAGACATGCAAGACAACATCCTGCGCACCTTGACGTAGCAGTCAATAACTGACCAATGCCCTCGACTTGCCTAATGTCTTCGTCACTGGTCAAATCGGACAGATTGCGCGGCCAGACCGGACCAAGGATTTCCTCGATCTGCAGACCCAAGTCCTGAACAGAAGACAGTGTGTCTACACGGAAGGACCTCCAGTCCGGCTGAGGCAACTCTGGACCTTGAACCCCGGTGCTGAACGTTGTATCTTCCTCGAATGTGAAATTAGCATCTGAGTCCCCTACCTCACCAAAGTCCCCGAAATCTGCAAAGTCGTCATCCGGCGCAAGAGATGGCGTTTTGGATTCCAATGGGGTATGGAAGTCGTCGAAATCGTCAAATTGGTCGTGATGTACGGAGGGGGAGGAAGAGTGCAGCGGTGGGGGTGGTGTCAACAAGGACAGCGCTGGCGCAGGCATACCCCACACTGATGAATCGAAGCTGAAGTCATCATCCAAGGATTGCATCGCACCAGGGTGGAGATGTATACGTCGTGTGGCAGGCTGGGCAGCACAAGGACAAGCGTTCAGGCCGAGTGTCACAATAATATCCGTGCATGCCACTCTCGAGCTCGAACACCCACACGTTCTTGTTCGTACCACCGGAGAACATCCTGCCTCTTTCCTCTCGTCGTGTGCATCTGCGACGGCTCTACGATGTCCTCCACCTCAGCATACAACGGGGTGATCTTCATCGCGCCCGCGGAGCTTGGGCGATCCTCGCAAGGTGTAAGGAGATAGACTGGAAGACCTCATGGCAGCTGGCGGTCGGCCTCCTAGACTGCTCTGGGGACGGGACGGAAAGTAATCAGACAAAAATCGACTACCTGCGGACAATGATGCTACATTCCCCCGAAAACGTTCGTATACATTGGCGTCGCAACCCTCTGCTCTGCTCATCATTTTGTCGTAATAGAAGGAACTAATCCTTCACGAGCTTGTCCATCTATATATCCTGGCCGGGAGACATAGAGAGGCCCTCAATGAACTGGAATTGTGAGAGCTTCAAACCATTTGCTGCGAAGGGTTACTGACGTTTCTTTACTTAGTTCTCTACCGTCGTTCCCTCACCACGATAATGCCACGCTTCATGTCTACGCAGGGATCTGCACTGTCTTTATCTCTCAATCTTCCTTGACACATGGGACTAACAACGAAATGCTTGACCGCGCTCTGATCTTTTTCGAGCGCGCCAAATCACTCGACCCAGGAAACACGGTAGTGGGTTCATTGCTCAGCATGGTAAGGAAGTTTTTTGAGATATGCCGTGACTGAGTATATGCTACGAGAAGACCCATAATCTGCTTCAGGGTGCAAGGGCTCACCCGCAGACTGAGGCCTCCGATGAAGAGGCTGATTCCCAACCCTTGACAGAAACTTCCCGTGTAAAGAAACTGCGAACTTGAATTCAGCCTGTATACAGTGGTCAGACGCTGCAACACTGGCCGTCAATGATGTTGTGTGAGATGTGTACTTCACGCATCCGAGTCTGAGCCTAAATCGATGGCAGGCACTTCTTCGCAATCGGATTCATCGACTAGTATTGGGGCTACCTGTACAGTTGGCACAGGCATTTCTTCAGCAGACAATGGTGGCGATTCGACTAATATGTCGGGTACTGATTCTGATGGCGGTACTGCAGGGAGAACGGGCAGAGCCGCTGTTTCCAGTGAGAGATTACCATTTGCATCAGTTGCCGTTGGAGATTGCAACGCAATGGAGCTGAGCGATACTTGTTTCTGCGGCGGACTAGCGGGTGTCTGAGGATTCAGAGCTGAGGTGCACTGGCTGTTTAGTTCAAAAGAATTCTGTCGCTCGCAGGGGACCTCTTTGTTTCCAGATGCGAGACTCAGAGAATGACGAGTTGCCGTTTCATCCGCGCTTTCCTCTGTGGACGAGAGCGAGAGCGACTCCAAGAAAGGTAGTGGCCGGACATAGGGCGGACGACGAGGGTGCAGCAGAAGATCGATATGGAAATAAAGTTTGTCGTGCGTCAAATTCTGTGCGCGTTGCTCGTTCCGAAGAATTCACTTCAGAGACAGACTCACATACCTCGGAGGAGAATGAACGAAGGAGAAGGCTAGTGCCTTTACCTAACGCATGCGACACACCTTGCACACTTTCAATGCAGGTATCGCGAACTCTTTTCATCACCATTCCGTGGAAGCTAGGGTTGGACGAGAGGCTCGAGGGTGGCATCCGGGGAAGTGACAGCAGGATGGATAGAAGTACTCGGTTTGCAAGGGAGCGGGTGGAAGGAGCAAGTTCCGTATTCAACATACATTGATTTACCACTGATATGGTTGTGAGGACCAAATACCCCACCATGTCCAAGGCACTCACCATCTAGGGCTGCAATCAATGCGTCACATTCTTCGGTTGTCCTACAGACTGCAACAGTAGCAGTGGAGAGCGCGTTATCCACTTCGTAGTCTCGTCGCCTCTTTTTGCTTGCTCTCGACCGGCTACTGTCTCCCGAATCTGTTTCTGTACGTGACTGATGAAGGTATAGAGGAGATAAAATTGAAATGGCCGCTTTCAGCAGACGGTTAACCCCGACGGCGACACCAACAACAGGGCAAAAGTAGAGTAGGCGATATGCACACCGAAGGAATGACTGTTTCTGTGACCTAACGTTTTCATGGTAACTGTAACATGTCCTGGAAGTGTCACACTCACTTGCCGGGTTCACTTTCAAGATGAGAGGAGATGACCGTAATCAGCTTCGATGCGTGTGGGGCTAATAAACCCTGTGTGCTAAGAAATCGGGGTCTAATGGATGCGTACGCGAGGCGAGCCATAGAACTTACGTTTCCGCCAAACAGGATAGTAAATAGCAAGCCAGCACCCAGATTCGTGGCACTACCGCCGACTCGGCAGCCCCCATATGTGGATCGAGATGAGTTTGTCCCTGAAGCAGCCTGAGAATACTTCAAGGAATTTGCCCCTGAAACTAACCTCGTCGTCAAGTGTACTTGCCAGCAAACACCAACAAAAGGCCGAAAGATGTCCTATCGGCAGTCTAATAGGCCGATTAACAGGTGCTCTACAGAGCTAATGAGACAACGAAACAAACACAAACACAAACGAAATCACCTTAGCAATGCAACAATTACGTTGACACCACATTTTAGTCTGTCTAGGTTAAACGCGACTGTTGCCAAAGGGTTACTAATCATCGTGTTGGGTGGTTTGCTGTCCCGTAAGCTTAAACACCCTACAGTCTTGTGAGCAAGTTGTATGCTCGTGGGAAATGTCGTTCGCAAGGCTAGCCAAGCAGACCAAGAAAGCTGCAAGGAGTCGTCTAGGCAATTCCGCCATAAAGCCGTACCCCCAACCCTGCCCCCAACGACATGCAGAACAGAGTAAAGATTAATGGTTGCATCAAGAAGGCTGTCCGTCGCACGGATAGAGCCACTGAATACTTGATTACAGAGTGCAAACAATTTCTGGCTGAGGGCTTTGTGTGGCGAAGGGTACAGCGGGACTAGTTGTGCCAGCGTTTGTATAGATGCGACCTAATGATTAATAAGTACACCGTTCCCGTCAAGACACGTTAAATTACCATGGTGTCCCTATCATTGTGTTTTCCTGCGAGTGTCAAAAGCGCCGCGCTCACTTTGGGCACAACGGGGGCTGCAACCTGTCTCTGGAACTCGGAGTTGTGTCCTGCGGCACGGAGAACCAGACTCAAGTATCGCATAGATGCTCTGAAGATAGGAGCAGGTTCTGATCTCTGTGAATAAATGATTGGAAACGAATGAATGCGGAACGTGTTGTCAACAAACCACCAAGGAAGGAAGAACGATCCCAACCCAAGATTGGGCATTCTCAATGAGTAGAGGCATTGACAGGAATGACATCCGATGCGCGATACATATAGCTGCCCAACGTGCTGCAGGGTCTTTTGAATGCATCAATGTGGTGACACGGTTCACCCATTTCTGCAGATGTGGTGATGGGGCAAGGCAGGATGGTGAAAGGTGGTCCAAGATGTAAGAAAGATGAGTGGCGCTGGATGCATCCGTAACGAGAAACTGGAGTAGTGTCTGAAGCTGATCCATCTCGGAGCTGGGCGATTTTCTGACGTGCCGGAAGGAGTAGTAGCGGGCCGGAGACTTCGGTTTTCAACACGTCAAAACAAACTAGTTCGTCACTTGATGCAACGATGCAGCAGGCCGACCGAGTCAAGCTTGATCCTGCAGTCGAGGGTCACCTCACCCTTGGCACGTTCCAGGTTCGTGCCAGCGTTTCCTTCTCGGACATTCCTCACCGCTTGCCGCACGTTCCTCAGGGGAAGTTCGACGTCAAGGAATTTGTAGGATCGGTGTCTGAGAAATTGATTGCTCAATCCAAGGTCTCTTCGGGGCGTGCGTTTGATTCTTGCGCGTCACTCCCACTCTATGACGTGTCTTTCCGCAGCTTTCGACCCGAAATCCTTTATCCACACATTTGAAGCAGCCGTTGACCGTCTAATAGCAATACGAAGGGATGTACAGACCAAGACGGAGCAGCTTGAAAAGAGTGTAAGAGTATCAGAACGAGAGTACTCGAAGAAGATGGCTGAATTGAATAAAGGATTCGAGGTATATGCTAATTGGACATTTCCATTACGCGGCCAAACCTTGCATTCTTCAGGGTGTTGGCTCGTCATTCTCTACGACGGAGAATAAACTGAATGAAGTCGGGCGGGCTGCGATTCGAATAGGTGTGCCCGCTTGTCCCTTGACGTAGGTCATCACGCCGAAACTGAGTAGGTGAAAAGCTCGAATCCGTTCACATCGAACGGCAGAGGGCGCAGGCCGCGTATGATTTGATCGACTACTATAACCAGTTCTCCCGAGGGGACACGACGCGTCTCGACGTTCTCAAGAAGGAGGGCAAAGATGGTCGACGAGAGGTGGCTGTTATTCTCCGACGATTAACGACTGTAGCCAGGGAGGTGGACCTTCCAATTGCAGATAAGGTGCGCTCGCAATGAAAGCTGAGGTACTTTTCGATTTTCATCTGCCCCCAAAGACAAGAGAGAACATAGACAAGTATTGCGAGAAGTTCGAGAAGGATATGCTTTATCTTTTCGACAAGTGTTACCGCAAAGGAGATCCGAAGATGATGCACGTTTGTCTCATTCTGATGATTATTTGCAATGCCCTTGTCTCATGCCCATGTAACAGCATTGCGCCCAGACGCTCCTGGATTTCAATGGCGGCACTTCCTGTGTGCAGGTATATGTTAATCAACACGATTTTTTCATCAACAAGATACGGGAGCATGTGGATCACAATGATAATTTGTATGTTTTGTTACTCCTCTTCCTCCTTCCTAGGAGAGTACTCGAGCACGGCTATATTGCAGATGGAACAAGATCTCAGTTCCAGATGAAAGCACTCCTCGAGCTGAATCGGGTTTAACGGAACTTTTCACAGAAATCAGAGCAACGGTGGCACAAGAATCTCAGATTGTGCAGGCTGTTTTCCCGAACCCTCCCTTGGTGATGCAGGTATTCCTGCAACGTGTCTTTGCCCAATCAGTCCGTTATTCTGCATGCTCTAGGTCTGGTATTTCACGTCCTGATATACCGCTACAGATTCAACAATACATTGAACAACTTTTAAACAAGGGGGGTTCTATATCAGAGTTGGCATATCTACGAATGCTGCAACTCATTCATGTCGAGACTTCTGCCCTGGTCGATGACCTCAAGAAACATGAACTACCCTCCCTGGCTCCCAGCCGATCCGAGTCGCTTGAGTCTGCCAAGTTCCGCAACTCGCTGTCTAATGCTCCTTCCGCTGCACACGGTGCTACGACGACGACGGTATCTGCAATGCTTGAAGCAGCCATGGAGGAGCTATTCATGCCCTATACCGAAGGACAAAAGTATATTGATCACGAAAGCAAAAGCCTAACAGACCTGTATTCAAATCTCCTGAATAATTTCTCACAATTTCATGTAAGTCTAGCGCCATTTTGTCACCATGCCGCTGACTCGTAGATCGCTTCAAGATGAAAATGCAAAGAGAAAAGGGGAAAACGACCATGTTTGATCGCATGGTAGACCGCTTGGGAGCCGCAGCCGCTAATACATCAACGAATGCGACGTCCACAACTTCCGCACAGGCAGCGGCCGCTATCATGCGGTTTGGCAGTATGATGACTGATCGTGCACACGAGCGGACTTCCGAGGAGCCAACCCGCGAAGAGGATGGTTACCTGAACGTTGACACGGCAGAGAAAATGTTGAGGTGGCATGCTGAAGCAGTCGGGCGATGCGTCGAGCTGAGTGCTCAAAACGATTTGTTAGTGTGTTCTGACCACCTATTAAATGACTTCTCACGTTAACGTGCGCACTGATAGGCCCAAAAACACTTTCACGTTACTGAAGGTATTGGCCGAGGTAATCGCAACCTCTTACCTCGAAGTTGCTATCGAGACGTGAGTGTGAATGACTATACACGGGAGTACCATCGTTTACGCTATCACTCACAGTGCACATGCTCGCATCGAGTTTGCAGACCCCAAGGCAGAACCGAGCCTCCATGCCCTGAGTGTGGTCAACACGGTTGACCTCGTGTGTCACCTATGGCAACACTATGTCAATGTAGCGTTGTTTCCGCTGGCGGCTGCATCTGTTACCATCCGACGTGAAATGTCTGTCTTCAACAACCAAGCGGTCAGTCGAGTCGAAGGTGCTACCAACAACCTGCTGCAACGACTCGTTGACGGTAAGTTTTGACCAAGACCTTACGCGAGTAATTTTACACGGACCTTGTCAGCCATCGTTTCCTGGCTGTCTTTGCAACTGGGAAAGCAAAAGAAGAACGACTTTAAGCCCCGAAACGACGATCAGTCCTTTGCGCGCGTCAACACAGAACCGTGCATAGCCTGTTGCGAGATTTTGGAAAAGGTTCGGGATGCGGCGTTCCAAAGCTTGAGCGGCAAGAATCGGGAAGTGTTCCTCACAGAGATTGGCACCTCTTTCCACGGGTCAGTACGGTGTCAGTGGTGGTTTGGCCTGCAGAGCTGAGAGGGCGCGGCAGTCTCCTTTTAGAACACCTGCGCAAGTTCCCCGTCAGCGCGACAGGAGGGCTGATGCTCGCCAAGTGAGTCGGCACGAGCGAGACGCCACGCACTTGATTTACCATGGCGAACAGGGATCTCAAGTCGTACCAAGACGCTGTCGTTTCGTTCAACGTTCCATCGCTCCTGGAACGCTACGAGTTCATCCGACAGCTTGGCAACGCCTTTCTCGTCCGGCCCGAAATCTTGCGCTCTTATATTACGGAAAATTATTTGGGTCGTATTGACTCGTCTCTCCTCAAGCCATATCTAGCACAACGAAGCGACTGGGTCCAGTTTGAGAGCCGCTTCAACGAGAGTCCGGAGATGGAGGACACCGTCACTGATGTCGCTACAAAAGGTCTCATAGATCGCCTCAAGATATCACGTCTGAGTATGATGATGAAAGAATTAGAAGGTTTGAAGCTGGGGGACGGTATTGCTGCGACAATTCCGAGCGGGATCACTCAAAACCTTGGTGGACGTGGGTAAGACACGCGTGTTATTGTAGATTAGAAGCTGTCGGGTAGGATACACACGAGGCTATGCAAGCCTATTCTCCTCGGAAGACGGGGGGCCGCTTTGCTTTGAATGCTTCGAGAGCTTCTGTACGATCTTTGGTAGTGAGGAGGAGGTCGTACGACGCCTTCTCAAAGTCAAGACCTAGGAAAGCCGTGAGTAGCGAGGTCGACAACGGGAACGAATCTCCCTTCACCAGACTCGAGCGGAAGATCCACGGCACGCGCAAGTGCCTGCTTTGCTGCGCGGAGGGCGAGCGGAGCTATGAAAGATGACCGATGGGCACAACGTGCGCAGAGGCGGGACCAGGACACGCACCGTTCTTGGCAATATCTTGCGCAAGTTGCAACGCGCGTTCGTACGCAGAAGACGGTGGAGTGGAGACATAATCCACCACGCCTAGGGCGATGAACGTCAAGCGCGGGGAGGGGGCGAGGAGGCGGCACCAACAGAGCAGTCTTACTTACCCCATTCGAGCGCCTCGGGAGCAGTCAGCATGCGGGCGGTGAACACCAGATCTTTGGCCTTGGACAAGCCGAGTAGTCGGACGGCCCGCTGTGTACCACCCGCGCCGGGGATGATCCCAAGGCGTACTTCAGGCAGACCGATCTTGGTCACGTCGTGGGCTGCAAGGTTGAGCGCGGGGTGCCAACCCTCTGCGGAAAGGAAGGCGCGTACCGGCAATGCGCAAGTCGCAGGCGAAGCCGAGCTCGAGACCACCGCCCAGAGCGGGACCATCTATGGCGGCGATGGTCGGCATGGGCAGGGACTCGAGTTCGGATAGCGCAGAGCGGAGATCGACGAGGAACCTGTTGACCTGAGCGAGCGTCATGGTGCGTCGCTCGGCGAGGTCTGCCCCAGCGCAGAAAGAGCCGGGGGTGGTAGAGCGTACTATGAGTGCGCGCACGCTACGTGTCGGGCGCGTGGGACGGAGGTCATTGGTGGGGAGAGGACGGAAGCACACCTCTTGTCGAACTTGACGTCGTCCAGACATTCATGGAGTTGCTGCGCAAGATGAGCACGGGCGTCGGGGGATGGCGAACGGAGGCTTGCTCACCCGCAACATCCGCATAGAGATGGCATTCTTGCTCTGAGGTCTGTTGAGAAACAGACAGGCAACAGAAGGATCGGATGGCGCTCGCTCAAGGAAAGCCTCGGCAACACGGCCTGTCGAAAACGGGCGGGCACGGGAGGACGCGGAGAGCAGGCAACGGTACCACATCGCGGGGTGATTGTGCTGCAGTTGGCTCGACAAGGTGCACCAAAGACTAGGAGCCTAGTACTAATTCGGGACAAAAAGCCCACGACACGGGCCTACACGAGTGCAGTACAAACAAGAGCTTCGTACACCAAAGGTGGCTGCCGGGCACTGCGCTTCTCGTGGGTGAAACATACGCCAGGGATAAATATCCATAAAACATGTCAAGAAGCGACCAAGCCGGTCAAGGGGAAACAAGTGCTCTTAGAGGGCCTGCCCGTGGGAGACTGTGGTATCGGGTGCTATGCCAGCGTAGAAAGAATCGAGGGAGAAACGGTTTGCGCGCTGCGCAGGACCAGTCGGTGGCTGGACGGTGGGGCGTAGAGCGCCAGGAAGGGCCGACTGAGCGTGGGGAACGGTGAGGGAGTTGGGTTGCACATCAGCAAAGCCGTGAGGATTGGGCATGTTGGCGTTGCCATGGGGGCCGGAGGGGGGATATGCGATATCATAGTCTTCAGGGGAATAAATACGGTAGGGAGGATAGTGGCCTGCAGGATATGCTGAAGGATAACCGTGGGGGGCAGGCTGAGAAAAACTTTCCGCTTGGAAAGCTTGCGGATGGAGGGCGTAAGCGTGGTCTGGATAGAACACAGCCTGGGGGGCGGCAAGGGCGACCGGGGGTACGCCATAGTGGGCGTGGTCAGAGGATGACAAGTCGTCATGGGAAGTGACATGGTCCGTAGGGGGGGCGGGAAAGAAGTCGGGAGTCTTGTCAAGGAACCCGGCGCTTTCGTCGTAGGACCTGGCATGGCGGCGTTTTGCGATGAACAAGATGGCAGCAATGACGCCGGCGATGGCGACGAGACCGGCGACGGTAAATGTGCCTGCGACGGCGCCGCGATCGGAGAAAAAGCTACAGTGGGGGGGATCAAGAAGCGAAGCTGGAGAGGGGCAGTGTGGCACATACCTTGAGGAGGAGGACCGGGTAGTGGAGGGGGTTGCGCCGACTGAAGTGAGGGTTAGCGTGGATGTGGGGGCGTCGGGAGTGCCAGCACTGGTAGCGGACGACGTGGGAGCATCAGACGGAAATGACTGTGCAGCGGCGAGCGACGCTGATGAGAGGGATGACGTGGGCGACGCGACGTCGACCGAGGACGTAGAGGAAGCGAGGGTGCTGTGGGGGTGTATGAGCGGGTGTGCGCGCAGACGAGAACGACTGACGAAGACGTAGCAGGGGTGGAGGAGGAGAGGGCCGAGGAGGAGGGGGTGGAGGTGGCGGACGGGCTCAGGGG